>CM046842.1:39732534-39795034 GCA_025618425.1 Heliocidaris tuberculata | reverse complement strand
TTTATATTCTATGAACTACGAAAGAAAAAAACACAGAAATAATTATTGACCATATACATGTACAATAAACCATATAATTTACCATGTTATAAAAACGTAAGATCAATGTACTAGCTGGTTGCAGTATTTATCTAATATTCCAGACTGGCATGGAGCTCAAAATATTCAGAGCAAACATTTTCTTTGTGTGTGTGCGTGTGTGTGCGTGTGCGTGTGCGCGTGTGTGGGTGTGGGTGTGTACGGGTGTGTGTGTGTGTGTGTGTGTGTGTGTGTGTGTGTGTGTGAATGAGTGATGGGCCTAAAGAAATCATGGGTTATGTATAAATATCTCCTAAATATGGTAAATGTAACATCACTCAATACATTTGTTTGTATCTTGTGTTCTGAAATATCTAAGCAATCCTAATAATTGTGCTACATGTATTTACAGCTGATATCGAAACATATCACTATAAACGGTCAGGCCTACTTTAGCGACCATCCTTATACAAAGACCACTGTCTATAAAGACCACAATTTTCGTTTCGACTGAAAAGTGTTTTTAATTGAAATGTGTATTAAAGGAATTACTGTATATTCATGATATCACCTCACCAGCTAGTATATTTACAAGTGTATGACATCATGAAGCACGACATATATGTCTATCTTCATACATAAGTCTCGTTTTATCATCTTATTGCTGAAGTTATTCATTGATCACAACGAGTGCAGTGAGCCCTAAATGATTCAATTTTAGCAAAACAGACAAGTGGGTATATTATATCTTACAAATGTACATGAAACTACGATTTGAAGGTGATGCAAATACATGTTGTTATCATTCTCCTTGCGACATTTGCTTACAAGACAAATAAACAAAACTACATGTGTAGGTGTCACGGTTCACAACAGAACAACTTGAAAGCAGAGTGAGGTTAAATGAATGGCCATTTACTGTGTTGATGAATAGATCCAACTCTCGTGCTCAAATCAGTTTTTACATTGCTGGTTTAAAATTATTTTAGTTCAATGACCCCAGGCTCTATCATCACAAATGTGGTGTCATATAAAGGGAATAAACCTTTCCTTTTTGATGATATATTATATACAATAAGTCTAGTTATGCATATTTAAGGAGATGTTGCTAGGAGATATTTGGGATTCCTTTTTTAAAGAAACACACTGTATATTTTGTTTTAAAAGGATCTGATGAAACTATTTATAGTCAATAAGTTTAGGCTAAATACATAGCTTCGCATTAACCTGTATTCCTATAAACTAGTGAGTAAACAATAAATGAATGAAGATATGTTTTAATATACTCTGTACAGTCGCAAAAAAAAATGCACATTACATACATACGAGGGTTAACAAAAACAAAGTAAGCTCTGCTGAATAGAACATTTCAAAAACCGCTTTATGATCATGACAAGATAACAAAATGTTATAATATTGTGTTAATAATATTACATCTAAAATTACATATTATTAGCTATGAATATAATACTATAAAGGCATCGGTAACCTGATATTATATCCTGATATTCTATATTTATATAATATTGACTGGCTTGAGCGGGATATCAGAATATATTGCCCGAAACAGAATCATATTGCCCCGAGTATGGTTCTTTTAAGGGCAATATTTTCGATATTCACCGAATTTCAAAGTACAGCCAGTCAATATTATTATTATTACCTAGACTCTATACCAACTATATGCCTATTTTGTAGCAATTACAAACACGTCTGTTTGCCTGTCAGTCCTTCTGATTTCAGTTTATTCGTAAATATATGTAATCTGGGCCAAGCAATTGTGACGTAAATTTTTATATACAAATATACAGGGCCCGATGAAATCTAGTGCGATCTATGAGGTCGGTCGAAGTGACTACAGTCGTCTATAGAACTAGAAATAGATATGGATACGCGCTGTAACAATTTACGTCACAATTGCTTGGCCCAGATTACATATATGTACGAATAAACTGAAATCAGAAGGATTGACAGGCAAACAGACGTGTTTGTAATTGCTACAAAATAGGCATATAGTTGGTATATATACCACCTAACATTAATTTGTCATATCTAGATCAAAGTTAAATCCAAATATATTTAATTGTTGATGAGGGATATAAAACAAATATACAGGGCCTTTATTCGGAAATCTAGTGCGGTCTATGGGGTCGGTCTCAGCGACTACAGTCAATCGTTTATTTCTATAGACGACTGTAGTCACTTCGACCGACCTCATAGATCGCACTAGATTTCCTTGGGCCCTGTATATTTGTATATTTTATCACTGACTGCGCCGTCCTATTATATTCCAGCACATATCTGAATCATTCTTGAACATGTTGTTCAAAGACTAGAATATATAGGTTTATTACCTATACAGGGCATTTTTAGCTGCAAAATAAAAGGCCGTATTTTGCACGCTACTCCGAATCCGCCACCGGAGCGGGCAATATTTTCCATATTTATTTAATTGACTGTAGTCGCTGGACCGACCCCATAGACCGCACTAGATTTCCGAATAAAGGACCTGTATATTTGTTTTATATCCCTCATCAACAATTAAATATATTTGGATTTAACTTTGATCTAGATATGACAAATTAATGTCAGATGGTATAAATCTCGCGTTGTTGTTAAATCTATATACGGTTAGAGTAAAAACACAGTGGACGCTAACTAACTAGAATAGATTGACGCAATTGATAGTCGCTGAGCCTGAGACCGACCCCGTAGATCGAAGTAGATTTCAGAATAAAGGCCCTGTATATCAATTTTCTTTTAATCCTGTTATAAAGTGTAAAAGGGTAGGCCTAGATCTAGATCTATAGGCCTATACCGTAACGTAATCGGTGAAAATCCGAAAGTGAAAAGTATATGGTTAGTATTATAATGAACTGCACAGGCAGAGTTAGATCAAAACTTTAGATTTAAAAAACTTAATTGACTAATGTTAATTACTACTACTGTTACAGTCTGGTAAGCTAACGGTAAATAGACTTATATTTAAGTCTAACTTTGTTACTAAATAAAAAGTAACACAAACAGTTAAAAAGGGTCAAACGACATACTGGGTAATTATGACAGTTTACACTCAAATGTTACCTCAATTCAATTTAATTCAATTCAATTTATTAAAAAAAACCAGACATAGCAATCATAACGCACAAACATGATGCAAATTGGGACCCCAAAAAGCTATGCTTGTGAGTGGGGCCCCTGAGAAGGATGGACCTCTCGATCCCGGCGGACCGGCAAAGAGACCAACGTGTTTCAAGGATCTGCGCATGCTCAAAACATGGAAGATAATATGATGCGATCATAGAGTTACATGGATGCAACTCTATGGATACGATCCAGTCACACGCGCGCAGATCCCCAAAACCCCGGGGGGGGGGGGGCACTCAGGTATATTGGTGTACACATGCGTGTCAATGAATTTAAAAAATGCCCCCTAAACAAGTTTCATACTTTGGTGAAAGACACCCCTTAACAAGGATTTCGCGTGCTTTTTTTCGAAAAAAATTACCCCTTAACGAGGATTTTGCGTGTTTTTTTCATAAAAATTACCCCCCTAAACAGGTTTGATAGAAATATTACCCCCTAAACAAGTTTGTCTTAAATATTACTCCCTAAACAAGATTAACTTAACCAACATAAAAAATACCACTTGAATTCAAGATCATCTTTTGCAAACTGACATATTCTACACCTTTGGTGGATAAATTCTTCACACAAGGCAAACAAAATAAACTGCACATATAGGAACTGCTGTCGGTTAAATTACAAATGTTATTATTTACTTCAGTTATGTAGGACAGGTTTCAAAATGGGTACTCCGTTTAGGTTTAATACATCATTTGCTTACTTTTGAAAAAAAAGAACAACTTTTGTAATTTACTTCCAGAGAAATAAACTGTATCGGCAAGAAATCCATGCACAATAATCACACACATAAAGCCATTTAACAACTCCCTAGGTTCCTGTAATTGAGATCAAACACCCGTTTTTCTGCGCACGCCACCGTTCAAAGGGCGTTCAAGTTCCTGAAAATCGGATTAAAAATGTTTTGTTCGTAACATTGCCGCCGGAGTGAAAATGACCCCCTAAACGCGTTTGGCCGCATTCCATTCAGCACCCCCTTTTTGTTGAAAATCGGCGTTTTCGGACCCTTGAACACGTAACGCGCGTTACGCGTCCTGGATGAAAAAAAGACCCCTTTTTACGCGTTTTTTTTTTTGGACGCGCATGTGTACACCAAATATACCTGAGTGCCCCCCCCCCCCCCCCCGGCCCAAAACAAGCAGATCCCAAAGTCCGCCAACCGAGATCGAGAAGAACATTTACAAAAGAACATGATAATGTACAAAACTGATTACAAGGAAATGGCAAGGTTATGTAACTTTAGAACATATTTACAAGGGATAAAGCTGAATCACTAAAAACATAACATAAAACTAACATATAAAAACATAACCCCCCCCCCCCCCCCAGTATCTACTGTGTTCGGTTATCAGGTATAACAGATGATACCTGATAACCGAACACAGTAGATAAAGTTTACCTGATAACTGAATATAGGCTACTTCATTTGTTTCCAATCCTGATTTGTTTTTGGTCCTCGTCAATTAAAATCAAATCTTTTTTTCCTTTCGACGGACACTGGGCTAGACATATATAGGTCGCCATGTTTTGATTTTAACTGATGACGCGCATTTTTTTAGTCAGTACGATTGCACATGCATGAAAAACAGCTGATCTACTGATCTACATCCAATTACATTTCCATAACCAACACGTCGTGTGTCCGGACAGGTCACTTTTAAACAGTAAATCGAACACAAATTGTCAAGAATCTTTGACAAGATAGCTTGACAGAATTATTAATTGCAAATATTTACTGGGCTTAGTGTTACTTCATGCATATTTTACAAAATTGACGGCTATTTTTTGTTCAGTGTCCGCCCCCCCCCCCCCTCATTTTTCTTTACATGGATTTATGAAAATTCTCGGGCTCGGTGTAATTTCACTAGTGCCCGCGCCGTCCCATCGCGGGAGTTAACCGAGGGAGACTACTGGCTGCTCGCCGTACGCGTCAGAAGAAATGATTCTAGGGAGCAAGGGGCAGTCGGAGGCATGATAGTAAAAAAACTATCATACTCTGAAAAGTTTGACGTCATTAAACCTATTTTTCTCCCGGAGTAATTTCTCTTTTTGGTAGAATTATGATAAATCACATGAAGTGCTCTCGACCAATCCAGGAGCAAGAAATTTTCAATGAGGGATATAAATATATATATCATTTCTGTGTAGATTTATCCAGACCTATTCCAGGTATCACAATGTAGTCATATGGTCAGGGGTCCTAAAGCTACGCAGGTCCTAAAGCTGCGCACCCTGCAAATATGCGCAATGCGACCCGTTAGTCTGGGAGCCTGTCCCGAAATAGTCACCCCATTTTACCCATAAGATTTGACCCCTTAAAGTTACTTAGACCATCTAAGTCATTGACAAAAAGGTTGTCAGCCTTAACGTAGCCGCCTGGTTTAGCCCCCAGAGCCCCCAAAAGAGACCCCAAAGTCGGGTCGATTTCACCCCATCTCCCCCGTGCACCAAACTTTGTCAGTAGGAAGCAGTATGACTGGACATTACAAAACACAAAAAACTGACAAAAATTTATTAATCCAAAGACCAATTAACACCGAATTGCACCGCAAGAAGACTATTATACTTAAAATTATGTCATGAAAGTTTGAATTGAATTGAATAAAACACTTTTGAGTTATAATAGTCAGAAGGTATGAAAACGGTTTTTCTTTACATACAGAGCAATTTGGGGGGCAAAACGTTGTCCAAGGGCACTTTGGAGTTTTCATTTCAGGGGGTCTGACACCCCCTTCCCGATGGACAATTTTGTCAGTTTTTATATTTTTGGAATGTACATCTATAGCTCTTCCTTCTGAAAAAATTTGGTCCCTGGGCCTCAAGGGGAAAAATTTACCCCAATTTTTAGGGGCCGTCTGACACCCCATCCCGACGGAAATTTTCGTCAGTTTTTTGTGTTTTGTAATGTCCAGTCATACTGCTTCCTACTGACAAAGTTTGGTGCATGGGGGAGACGGGGTGAAATCGACCCGACTTTGGGGTCCCTTTTGGGGGCTCTGGGGGCTAAACCCGGCGGTTACGTTCAGGCTGACAACCTTTTTGTCAATGACTTAAATGGTCTAAGTAAGTTTAAAGGGCAATCCAACCTTGGAAATGAGATGATTTGTGTGAAAGGAGAAAAATTTAAAAAACGGGATGGTGAAAGTTTGAAAGAAATCGGACAAGGAATAAGAAAGTTATGGATGTTTGAAAAATGAGATCACTACATCTATGGGAATCTCAAATTGGCAATTTGGTGATTCGATTGTGACATTTTTGTGGACAACTCTCCCATTCGTCGTACACAAAAATATCATTAATTTGCGGTTTTCTTCGAGGCGCTTTTATCCTCGGGGCAGTACTCAAAATATATTGGAGAGAGAATATTGTTATAGGTCCTCATGAAAAAAAAAATCCTATAAGCAATACATTTTGAAAAAAAGTGACATTTTAGTCATTTTGTGTGTTGGAGCAAATGGGGGAGTTGTCCACAGATACATCACAGTGACATTACCTATTCGGCCAATTTGAAATTCCCATATGTATAATGATTACAACTTTCAAAAATTCATAACTTTCTTATTGTTTGTCCGATTTCGTTCAAACTTTCGCCAATCTGCTTCTCTGATTTTTCCTCTTTCTTTCAGAGCAATTTGCTAATAAGGTTGGATTTTCCTTTAAGGGGTCAAATCTTATGGGTAAAATGGGGTGACTATTTCGGGACAGGCTCCTGCCCTACGTTCATTGCGCCAAACTTTTGGTGTGAATTAGGAACAAGATTATCATTTACGTTCACCAAAAAGAATTAGTAAATTACTTTATTTTTCGTGATATTATCACTATTTGCAAATCGGGATGAAAGTCACGTCAGTCAGCTTAAAAATCAATATTTGCATTCATTTATTACGTGTGCGTAGCTTTAGGACCCTTTAATTTTTCGACCAAATTCGACATGGGTATCGACATCGACTTGAAAATTAATGTTATTGATATTTGTCCGTCGTAATTTTTTCAGGAATTTAATTTCAGAGTACATGTATTTAGAACCAAGATATGTAAAAGAAATTCGCATAAATCATTGAAAAAGTGACTTTTTAGCCGCTGGAAACAAAGTGCGTAGCTTAGGTTCCCCCATCATTACTATAATAATCAGCTATGAACTAAACTTAATTGTTATAGTAGGTTGCCATAACAAAGTTAGCAAGACCGGGTGTGTTTTAATATGACTTACACGATGAAACTCTTCTTGTATACAAAGAGCTTGTCTCCGTCACAAGCTACAAAGTTACCAGAGGGTGTTGGAATGCATGGGCTATTGAAGGGAGCCCGATCTGATTGCACGTATCCAATGATCCTCCTTGCCTGGATGTTACCATCGCATGACACCTGATCTACTGCGTAGATATTACATCCGGTATCCCATGTAATGTAGAGTGTGTCCGTCAGTTTTTCAACAAAGCAAACTGCTCCTGTCCACTCATCTTGGTGAACAAACGCCTTCCTGTTTCCTGACCTGGAGAGGATAGAAAAGATTTCTTCATCGGCTTCTACAACGATCCCATTTCCTGATGACAAAGCTTGTATCTGACTGTGTATTTTCTTGTTCTGCATCGTAATAGTGTTCACTATCTTCCCATCAGCAGGGTTGATGACGTAGATACTAGACTGGCCGTACTCAGCAGCGAGGATCATCCCATCCCTGTCAACATCAACGTACACTCGCAAAGCTGCAATACTATTTCCTGCTGTTATCGTCCTGATCGTAGTGTCCCTAATCAGGTTCCACCGTCTGTCATATAGGGCGATGCTTACATCCACACCAAGAGCTTTGTTTGGTTTTTGCCTACCACATACGATTAGGTGGTTGTCTACGCAAGCACATAATCTAATGTACTTGCCTCCATCCTGAGCTTTCTTCGTGCATTCAGTGCTGATATTTGTAATATAAAAGTCATTGTTCTTAAAGTCACAAACATAAACCTCGTCATCACTGATCAAACCAAGTATCAAAGGTTTATTAACGATTGATGGAATGCGAAATGACTTGAAAAGCTTCCATTTGCCGATATAGCCATCGATTCTTGCGTAGTGTTCCCCACCAACTTTACCCTCGAAAAACTTCACTTTCTGAACTTCACTCTGTATTCGGTCAAGACAGCCTTCAACATCTTGATGAACATTCGCACTCTCATCCATTGATGCAATGAACCCAGGAGCTTCATTCACTAACGTTTCGTCATCTTGTTTGATTCGTTTAATCTTGGAACCCATATTATCCAATGTGTCGATTGCATGCTGGTTCTTAGCTTTAAGATTTTCTATCTTTTTGGCAACTACTCCACTGATTGTCTTTGTCTCTGACATGACCTTCGCTTGGCTTTCTTTGAGAATCAGTTGTTGCTGTTCTGCGTTCTTGTTACATGCTTTGATTCGTTTGTCCCTCTTCTCGTTGATGATTCGTATTTCCTCATCCGCCTCCTCGTTGATCGTTCGAATCGAATCTCCGCCTGCTCTTTGTCTCTCACACTCTGTAATTTGCCCTTGTATGTGGCGTTAACCTCATCATTGACTGACTGAAGATGGTCATTTGCAAGGGTTGCACACGACTGCATTTTACAGTTAAGTTTCTCTAAGCATGTCTTTGCTACTTCCATTTCTTTCAGTTTGTCATCTAGCTTTTTTCCCATCTCAAAGGTAACATCTCCTATATCTTCAACGTGACATGGTTTCTGATGATCTTTGAAAGCGCATGGATGGCAAATAGGGATTTCGTGTTCTTTACAGTAAAATTTGATTGGTTCACCGTGTGTGACACATGACCATGTAATGTCATGGCCTTTTCTAGTGCGCAGATGGACCTTTTTCCCTAGGTCTTTTGGAAACTTGGATGCCATGATGAGGTACAATATTGGAAGCGATTTACCTGCATCGTTGAAGATGATATAAATAATAGAGAAGACATGTTGCAACTTGATGAGAAAGGACAATGATAGGCTCGGGGGAGGAGGGGGAGAGCAGGCGAAAATGGCAGAGAACGAAAAGCAGAAAAATAGAATATGGCCACAGATATGAGCAGTGGCGTAGATACGAACACACTTTCTATTGTTAGTGGGGGATGATGAATAGATCCCCCCCCCCCCCCCACTAACAATGGATAATTATGCGCGTCTACGACCGTGGATGTGATATTCAAGCATACCATGTACTATAAGTAATCTTTAGTATCTGATTTTGTCTACTTAATTGAAATATTACTACTGATATACATGTATTAGCAAGTGAAAAATACATGCCGTGAAATTAGTCCCACCAGAAATTACATCACGTTTTATTACATTCCAATTACATATACAGCTTCTCTCTCAGTCGTCACTTATTTTAAAACAACATATGAAGAAGAAAATTATTAACTTATCCAACGTATTTGCCTTAAATCCAGTGTTATAATGTTTACAAATGTCTCTTATTATTAAGGAAAGAGGTATACATACGAAAGGTTTGCAAGATGAGCCCGATGTCATGCGAATTTAGCCACCGTCAGACAACAGTGCAGTCATACCGTGTACAGTGTGAATTAAAAAGTGAAGTGGTGTGTGTAGCTTACTGTGGAATATTGTCTATTTCCAGCAATGCAATAAACATGGATCGGTGCACAAATCAACATAATAGGAATTATTATTTGTATGAAGGGTTTTCAGGCGACCAGAAAAATTGGCGTATCTCATGGTTTGCGCATGAGTACCCGGATGACCGTGCAATTTTAAAACAATATCTCATGGTTTGTGTAAAAGTACCCGGATGACCGTGCAATATTATACAAATATTCAATGTTTATGAGTGCGATGGTTCCGAATATTACATGAGCGTGCAAGTTGAACCGTTCTATTCAACGACGCGAAGCGGAGTTGAATTGAACGGTTCAACTTGCACCGAATGTAATATTCGAACCGTCGCACGAATGAAAACATTGAATATTTGTTTTATACAACACACGATATACGATAGAAACCGGACTAAATGGACTAAATGAAACCGAGATAGGCCTAGGTCTGGACGAGGTCTTATTTTGCTTACACGGTTCAACTTGCACCGAATGTAATATTCGAACCGACCGCACGAATGAAAACATTGAATATTTGTTACAACACACGATATACGATAGGAATAAGACTAAATCAATAGACTAATGAAACCAAGATAGATCTAACGTTAGGCCTACATGAAGGTCTGGACGAGGTCTTATTTTGCTTACCTTTCGTACGTCAATAGAAGGCTTTCCCGGTGTTCCAATATTATAAGGTCTACATGTAAGTTAGTTCCACATTGCAAATTCCAGATGGAAATCCATTAATATCTTAGTCACTGGTCACGAATCAGAAACTTCAAGTTTGTGTAAAAGTTAACTGTTCAAAACTTAGTAATATTCCGAAATTTGTAAAAACTCTTGCAACAAGAGACTTTTTGGCTTTCTGGAAATTTGTCAGGCTTTGTAATGTCCACGTCTCTCTCAGTCTGGAAATGTCGTTGAAGTCCGTATCTGATAGAAATCATGGATTTCCGTGTGTACAAAGTGCCATCGTCTCGTCTCAGACCAGCATAGAAGCGACTAAGAAATTGGTCCAGTTCTGGATCTCCTAGGTCCGCAATTGAGATCGACGTACACTTAGTCTTAGCAAATGCTTCCAAGCGACCCAAAGCATATTTGATCACTTTCTTTGTATTTGCTGCTTCACTGTCACTCAATAATTCGTTGAGATCCTCATCAGAGAGTAGAACAAAACTAGGCCGGGTAGCCATGATGAAAATACAGTCCTCGTTTGCAATTAATGTAGACCCTACAACGGAATACGCAAAGGTTAAGGCTAGCCAAGCGAAACTGTGCGATGCATGCAGTGCAGTGATGCCCTGGTACGTGTAGTACGCAAGTTCAGAGTGTCCTGGGTTCTATTGCACGGTTGGTTTTGAGAGTGCAATAGATGCACTATTGCACGGCTGGTTTTGTGTCAGCGTGCAATTCGCAACAGCTGTTTCTTCTGAATATCATGTGACCCACATTCATCCAATCAGGTGTCAAGGATCTACGTATGTGTTGTATAAATCTCCATATCTCATGGTTTGGGGTGCGCGTGACGCGTAAAAAAGTGAATACGCGCTTAAATACGCAAAGGTTAAGACAATGGATGTATGCGCGCAGCTCTTGCAAGATGCTTGGGTAAGGACAAAAATGATTTTCTCCCTGTATTTTATGTCGAAGTCCATACAAAAACATAAGGACATGTAATGGTGAAAATTGAGGAACTAGGTATCATACAATTAATAATAATAATATTGAATGACTTTTCTTTCGTGGGACACAAGGATATATCGTACTCGCTTTGAAAATATTTCACTCGTCGTGCCGACTCGTGAAATATGCTCATAGCTCGTGCGATATATCCTTGTATCCCACTCAAGGCCATTCAATATTATATAAATACCAACATGCTATTCTTTGGCAAAATAGAAGTTCAATGCGTTGTGTTAGTTTTAAAGGGCAATCCAACCTTGGTAATAACATGATTTGTGTGAAAGCAGAAAAATAAGAAGAAGAAAGAAAAAAAAAACAGGATGGTGAAAGTTGAAAGAAATCGGACAAGGAATAAGAAAGTATCGATGTAATCATCTACGCGAATCTCAAATTGGCAATTTTGTGATTCGAGTGTGACATACTTGTGGACAATTCTCCCGTTTGTAGTACACAAAAATATCATTAATTTGGGGGTTTCTCCGAAACGCTTTTACCCTGGGGGCAGTACTCAATATATATTGAAGACTGCTTATTTGTTATAGATCCTCATTAAAGAAAAAGATCCTACTAAGTAAAACATTTTGGGAGCAAAATGACATTTTAGTAATTTTGTTTGTTGGAGCGAATGGGGGCGCTGTCCGCAACATCACAGTGACATTACCTATTCGACCAATCTGAAAATAAAATATGTATAGTGATTACAGCTTTCAATAATTCATTACTTTCTTATTGCTTGTACAATTTCGTTCAAACTTTCACTGATCTGCTTCTCTGATATTCCCTCTTTCTTTTGGAGCAACTTACCATTAAGTTTGAATTTCTCTTTGAGTACGCAGTGTGTGTATTATCAAACCTTTGCAGCCCCAACACAGAGTCAGCCCTTCTTCGAGTGACTTCTGAAATCGTTTGCATAGTATTCTAATGGAAACGTAAATGAACATAGTTTCCCTCCCACGGAACATTATAACATCGCCCATGTTTATACCATCACATCTTCACTGATTTAATATCGATTTTTTTTTTTTTTTTTAGAAGAAGAGAAGATAATATAAGCCAGCCCAGGGTTGTCGATCCGTGTTCATGACTGGGGGTGTGGGAGGGGGGTACCCCCCTCCCACACCAGGGACTTTTTCAAAAATCTGTCTATAATACTTGCATTTTAGAGCATCCAAAAATGGTACGAATGTAAATTTTTAGATCCCCCCCCCCTTTTTTTTATTTTGGCACTTTCCATTTTTATTCGGCGTTACCCCGTTATATATGTGTTAAATTAAAAGGGAAGAACAGTATGTATTATGGTATCATAATACACTTCTTCTCTTTAAGTTTAATATAAACCGTCAATAAAATAAAGTAAAATATATATTAAATTAAAGAAAAATTAATACTCTACCAACATCATTTAAGATGAAATTTTGAACTTTCACGTTTGTATGGGCACATTCATTTAACTGTTAGAAGATCTGATTAAGAAAATTGGAAAAATAAAGCAAGTAGCCATTCAAATATTAATGAACATGTGCATCTGTCAAGGGCGTCAACAGCTTCTGAAAAGTGGGGGGGGGGGGACACTGAGCGAGGGAGGTGTGGAAGGGGGATGCCATCCCTCCCACGGTAGGGACTTTTTGAAGTTTTGCCATCGAAAATAGGCCTTTTAATGCACTGTGTAGCAGAAATCAAGCCAATTGTATCATGTTGTTAAAAGCTTAATAAATGCAGTGGATTCCCATTATAACAAGCAGTAATATTACAAGCTCTCATAAGTAGAAGGGAATTTCGCAATCACAAATTTCAGATAATGCAAAAGAACAAGCTGGAAGTGCTTTTCAGGTTTTTACTAATGGGTTTGAACCTAAAAAGTGGGGGGGGGGAACATGTCCCCCCTGTCCTCCACCTGTTTACGCCCTTGGCATCTGTAGAATATTCTTGTTCAACAATGAAAACAAAGAATGGGAAACAATGAGCCGGATTGAGCTCTGGATGTCAAACAAAGTTTGAATTTCATACCTCAAATGATTCTTGAGTTATCACAAGAACGAGGCTAACACCTGGAATTTCAGAAATTGACCTGGGGGACCTTTGACCTTTGTCAAACGTACCCCGAAATCTAATGAGATCGTCTTATTATGGTGATACATACTAACATCAAGTTTGAATTTCATACCTCATGTGCTTCTTGAGTTATCGCGAGAACGAGAAAGTGGGACGGACGGACAACCCGAAAACAGAATGCCTCCGGCACCACCTTCGGTGGGCGGAGGCATAAAAAGAGAATTAGTGAAATGAGATATCATTGTTGGTAATGGCATAACTGAGAAAAAATTGTAAAGATTAATCTGAAAGACGGGGAGAGCGAGGTGAAAAGAATCTCAAGGAAAGAAAAAAAATCAGTCTTTCCCTCTCTTTCCATTCCTAACTTTTGCAATCTCTTTCTCTAAACAGCCTTCCAGTTCACTCTTTCCTTCATATTAGATGTACATAGACCTTTCTTAGTACCTAACCGTTTCTCTTTTCTTTTCCTTCAGCTTTTACCACTTTTCTTTTCCCTTCTCTAACCATCCCTTTAGATTCATATTTTTCCTTCTCCTTTTTTAAAATTTTCTGTTCATATCTCTCGATGTCTTTACTCAATATTATTTCTACTTGTACAAAAATAAAAATGTCTCCCCTCACCCCCTTCATTTAGATTCATTCTCGTTTCTAATTTGGTCTTCTTTCCCAGCTCTTTATTTTCTATATTTTCTTTGCTGCAGTGTTTTCTCCATTCCTTCTTTCTATCCACCCCTCTAAGTTTATTTTTGTATTTCCTTCCTTAGCTTTCTCTTCTCTCTATCCTTCTCTGTCTTTCTTTGGGTTACATGTCGTTTTCCTGAAGGTTCATCATTCCGAAGGTTCGTTTTTCTGAAGGTTCGTTTTTTCCGAAGGTTCGTTTTTTCCGAAGGTTCGTTTTTCCGAAGGTTCGTTACTCCGACGGTTCGTAATTCCATAGGTTCATAATTCCAAAATTGAATAAGGGTTCATAATTCCGAAAATGAAATAGGGTTCGTAATTCCGAAAATTAAACAGGGTTTATAATTCCAAAAATGAAATAGGCTTCAAAATTCCAAAAATGAAAAAGGTTTCAATTTTCCGAAGGTTCGTAATTCCGAAAAAGTTATCTAGGACTCTACTGCATTTTCGGGATTAAGAACCTTATTTCGTTTTCGGAATTATGAGCACTTTTTCATTTTCGGAATTAAGATCCTCCGGAATTATGAACCCTATTTCACTTTAAGATTTACTAACTTTCGGAGAAATGAATCAAATGTTCGGAAATATGAACCCATTTTCATTTTCGAAATTATGAACCCTATTTCAATTTTTCGGAATTATGAGCCCTTTTTTTATTTTCGGAATAACGAACCTTCGGAGAAATGAATAAAATGTTCGAAATTATGAACCCTATTTCATTTCTGGAATTATGAACACTCTTCTATAGGAAATTTGTGTTTTGGAATAATGAACCTTCGGAGAAATGAATAAAATGTTCGAAATTATGAACCCTATTTCATTTTCGGAATTATGAACACCCTTCTATGGGAAATTTGTTTTCGGAAAAACGAACCTTCAAAAAACGAGTACATGTACATGTACCCCCCCCCCCCTTTCTTTGTACCTCTAGTCATTTTCCTCGAACTCTATCCCCTTTTTCATACACACTAATGATTCAAATCATGCTCTTAAGAAGTAGAAAATGATTACATTTTATTCATTATTTCGTAAACAATGTTCTCATTATCTCATTAGAATACAAGATTGCCATCAGAAGAAGAAGAAGAAAACCCACTCTTTTTAAACCTTTCTGTGCCAGTTGTATTGAAATAAAATATCAGATGGTAGAAACTGTACCACATTTAAAAAGTGGCGCAGCATGGGCAGATTCAAGGAAAAAAAAAACAGAGGGATGCAATAGTCTTATTGGGTAAACAAATTTGTAGTTTGAGGTCTCATTAGAAAATCTTTCATTCTAAAAGTTTCAATTTAGGATTCCCACCTCTCTTTTGTGTTTTGGTTTTGCAATTTTATAATTCTTCTTTTTTTTCCGGGGGGGGGGGGGGCAGTCAGGTCAAATGTGAAATTAAAAAGCAATGTCCTCCCAATGTAATTTTGATACCTTCTAAATCTAACCATTTCTCCTAATCTCTGTTTATGTTTATATCATTTACATTATCTCAGGGCAACAAACCTTAAACTTATATTTGCATGATTTCATACTTAATGAGTTACTGAATTGAAAAGGAATATCGATTACATATGAAATCAAAGACAAATATCTGTGGAATATTTGTTTTGGTATTTTTTTTATGATAGCCGTTATCTTTCTTTATATTACAAAAAGCTTAGTTTGAATAATACATGTATAAACCTTTGATAGCAGCAACAACAAAAAAGATTTGGATTTTACCAAATATACACACATTCAAAATACATGTACATGCTTTAAAAACAACATTAGTTGAATAACTTACAATTATGTTCCATTGATTTTGAGCAATATCCTGGGCTTGCCTTGAGTGCAATTAAATAGACATAGCTAGTCCCTATATCGTATGAAACAGTGTGTGTGAGCGGGTGTGCAAAAAAACCTCATATACATGACACTGACAAGGTGAAATACAGCTTTTAAACACAAGAATCGAGGGTTACTCTGGGAAGGGTGACAAGAAGTATTGCTACAATAATGATATAGCCCCATTTTTAATTTTTTATTTTTTTATTTTTTTATTTTTTTTTTTTTATTTTATTTTTTTTTTTTTTTTGGGGGGGGGGGGCAAAGGCATCAGGTTAGGGTAGGGATGGGATTGGGTATTAGCTTTAGGGTTAAAGTTAGCTTAAGGCACAGTGTTAAGTCCTGGGTGAAATTTACGATTTTGACACATGTAAGAAATCACTGCTGGGCAATTTGTCGCCGGAGCGTGTGTCCTACAATCGCTCTAAAAATACTGATTAGGTGTAGAAAAAAATATATGATCTGTTGTCACACACAATGATAACCATATTAGCAATTTTGAAGGAAACTATAAGACATCGTATATATGCTGCACATTATGTAATGTGTAACTGTATTGCATCACCTTGATTGCTCAAGGCACAGAGTTGCAGGTCTGTGGCCATCAAGAAAGTTTCATGTGGCATCCTTCCTGGACCACCTGTAAAAAGTTTTGGTCTAGTTGCTTTCCTGAATTGCCCTTCAGGTGCATTATCTCCTATATGTACCTTCAGGAGAAAATGCCCTTTTGCAGGATAGCAGCTCTCACCACCCATTAGGCAAGCACTCTATTACTGTCCACATGCTAATCTTCCCGCTACATCTTGGTCTCTTTGAAGAGCTTTTAGCTTTTAACCCGTTGACTACTGAATTCTCTCATTCCCATATGCTTAACACAGGAACCACCCGGTCCCCGTAGGTAATGGGTTAATACTAGCTCATTCTTTCACGGACCATACCTAGTATCACACAGAGCCAGTGTCACGGAGTGGCTTGGCTGTAGCCAATGGGCAAGTGCCTATGAGGAATCGTTTCTGGAATCAGTGTCTACATCCCTATCTTCCCTCTATGTCTTGATATCTCTAATGCTCACTGCCTGCTACTTCACCAGATCATCCTGTCATTACTGGATGACCACCCTCATCATCCACATGTGTCTAATCATTGAGAAGTGCCTATGTAGAGTCCTTTCCGGAACCACTGTCCACCTCTCCATCTTCTTTCTCCGTCTTGGTCTCCTTGATGGTCTCAGCTTGTAGCTTCACCAGCACATTCTCTGCCTTTTGGATGACCGCTTTCGTCAGAGCTATCTGGGTGTTGACATACTGACACCTATCTCGTCCCATCATGGCCAGTTCCTCGTTGCCCGCTTGGAACGCTGCCTCCGATGCTGCTTCTAGGGTCAAGAGGGCACTGTTCAAAATGGCTTCCAGGTCCTGGTGGATCAAAAGTAAGTACCATTTTGATCAAGTTTAAAAGGACTAGAAGACACTTGCAAATAAAGATTAATCTCTTGTGTACCATGAGCGGAAACTCCATGCCAAAAATGTGAATGCTTTGCAATATATTCTGACAATGAATGACTACATCTTCCTTCCTGAAACACAAATAAATACATTAAGAAGTGCACTCCCAAAGGAGATGTTTTGGATGACAATGACAATGACAATGACAATGACAATGACAATAAAACTAACCTGAAGCTCATGCCTCCTATCATCAATGTTGACCCTTGCCTCGATGACCTCCTGCCAAAGGTCATCTGAATGGTAGCCGAGCTTCTCAGACTGTCTGTGTTTCTGAACCTTATCCATCAATAGTTCAATATCCTACAAAATAAAATGGAGAAACATACTGAATGTTGATGAGTGATTCTACACAAAATGGCCAAGGAACCTTGTATCACATTTAAGGGGCATAAAAAAACAAAAACATAACGGGGCAAGTCAAAAGTGTCTGGACATTTTTTTGTCCAATTCATTTAATGGCAGTCCATCAATGATGACATACATTACCACCTAATATGGAAGGTGGAAAGGCTAACATGGAAAGGATAGTTTTCCTCGATATTTGTTCTGATCCAAGGTATATTGTTGGCCTATCAACTGAAAAACAACAATCAGGTATACTACAGTCTCTGATGTAGACAATAAGATGCATGACATCATAACTTAGACTGAAAGAACTTAGTGAAATAGAAATCGGTACATTGTCAAAATTTATTCCCATGGAATATATTTTATACCCAATTTAAAAATGAAACCATGATCACGTCAGAAATGAAGACTTGAAGTTCATTGATGACGATTTTTTAAAAATGTGGTTGCACACAAGGGAATAAAGTAACAAAGATTATTGGGGCGATTCCGTGCAGAGTGTCCCGTAGAACATACGTCTTTTTTCAACACATTTCCTCCAAAAATGAAGAATCTCTCAATATGACCATTCTTTAATGGTGTTTCCTGGTATCACCACTTATAGACAGGGTCATATCAAGAGATTTTTCATTCTTGGATGAAATACATGGATAAATGTCATATGTCTTACACGGCACTCTGCACGGAATCGCCCACTTATGGTATGTTTCTTGGGTATTTTTGTGTACATTACATGTATGTGCTTACCCTTGCCAGCTCCTTGTACTTGTCAATAACAGCCACAAAGGTTTGTGTGAGCAGTGCTGAGGCAGAGTCAACCGTCATGGCTGCAGCATTCTTGATAAGCAAGCTACTGGTCAGAGTGTCAGGATTAACTTTCTAGAAGCAGAATAAATATGACAGTATGAATACATTTTGTTGTATCAACTTGTATGCATTTACTACTGGGTACAAGCAAGAGGACGTGTTCTTGTAATACATGTAGTTTAGTAATTTCATATGGCCACAGCATTCTTGATGAGTGTACAACTTGTCAGAGAGTCAGGATTAACTTTCCAGTTCTAAGCAGAATACATACAACATTATGAACACATCTTATAGATTACTGGGTACAGGCAAAGAGACATGTTTAATGTAGTGGCATGTAAAACAAACTCTTTTCAACCCCTACTGTGCCAGTAGTATTACAAAATATTATCCAAAATGAAATTACAAGAGTAAAATTTGGGGTCTTAAATTTTGTTATCATAATGTTGTTCTGATTACATAACCTTTTCTATTCACATAACAATTCAAAAAATTATCATAAATTCAACAAAACGTACAGATTTTTCTAGAGGATGGGATATGTATTTCATGCAACACAAGCACTTGACTGAAGTCTCATTCAAACTTGATCAAGTAAACCATCTAAAAAATGCTTTAGCAAGAATTATATGAGATAAACATAGTGCATTCCACATTTCTGTATCTTATTACCCCCACATCAAAATAGTTATTAGTTTTCCACATTTTCTCTCTCTCTCTTTCTTTTTTTTTTTTTTAGGGGGGGGGGGGGTTAACACTCGTGTGTGAATGAGCCTTTGACCCTTTCAGGACAGGAATTATTTAAGGGCTGAATTGATCACATTTTGTTCTTTAAACTGGCAACACTAATATTTTTCTCTTAGTGCTACATGGTTCTAATAAGGTGTAATATCTTTGAAAAAATATACAAGGCTAAAAATTTTGTTGACAAGCTGAGAAAATTGCCAATTTTGATAAAACAAAATGATTTTGAACCTCTCAATGTGTTGCCAATGAAAGTATTTTAAAGCTTATTCTAGTTCTTAAAATTCCTGGCATCAAACGCAATATGGTCTTGCAACAATAATGGACATAGTATATGCAGAAATTTTTGCTCTTTCTACTCATGCATCTGGTATATATTTTACAGCTCGAAATCAAAAGTTATTGAGCCAAACCACAAAATGTGCTCAATTGTCTCGAAAGGGTTAAAGATATTCTAATTGACTTTTTACTACTCACCGGCAGTCCTTTGCCACCATCCTCCTTCACATTATGAATTGGAAGAGCACACAATCCCCCTAACCCTATGAAGCCTGTTCTTCGAAGCACTCTTGTGATACACCGAGATGAAATCGGGCAGGAGGACATGGGCCTCCTCCTCATCACTTTGCACATTTGCCGATATACACAGTATGTGCTTCTCCTGTATTTTAACATGGGAAGGGAAAGAAAGAGTGAGAAAGAGAGTTGGAGAGATGGAGAGGGATGGAGAGAGATGGAGAGAGATGGAGAGAGAGAGGGAGAGCCTCATTTACATTATGAATTCTATATTACAATACGATGTGTACAAAAAATATCTATAGAATATAAAGGAATTTCCAATTCATTTTCAAGTTCAAGTTCAGGTTTATTTATCTTTCTTCAGGATACATAAGATACATATGACCAATAAAATAATATATGTATGAGAAAATAGCTACATAGTAAATAATAACAATGATTTAACAACCTAACAGGAAGAGAGTATGTAACATGAAGAAAGACGAGAGACCTAGGAAAGCATAGCTTGTGAAATAAGGTCCCTCTCAAGGCGATTGCATGATAATTAATTTTCAAATTACTAGTAATATGGCTAACGACTAATTCTACCAATTACATGGTACTCGGTTAAACTTGCATGAGCCTACACACATGCTGATATACACAGTGCATGCTTGTGACATAGGAAGTGAGAGAGAGAGAGAGAAAGAGAGCAAGAGAGAGAGAAGAGGAGGAAGGTAGAAAAGAGAGATAGAGAGAGACAAAGTGAGCAGGAATAAAGATTGATACTGTATTTCCAACAAAAAGTTAGCATAGGTTACTACAGTGAATTATCAATTTACTCTAATCCAGTAGACTACCCTCCGTTAATGTTCTCTTTAACCCTTTCAGGACAGGAATTATTTCAGGGCTAAATTGATCACATTTTGTTCTTCAAATTGGCAACAATAATATTTTTCTTTTAGTACTACAAGATTGTAATAAGGGGTAATGTCTTTGAAAACAATATACATGGTTAAAAGAATTGGCAGAAAGTTGAAAAAGTTGCCAATTTTGATAAAAAACAATGATTTTGAACCTCTCAATGTGTTGCCAATTTAAGGATTTTAAATCTTATTCTCCTTTTTAAAATTCCTGGGATCAAACGCAATATTGTCATGTAACAAAAATGGACACAGTGTGTGCAGAAATTTTTGCTCTTTCTACTCATGTATCTAGTATATTTTTCAGGGCTCTGAATCAAAAGTTATTGAGCCCAACCACAAAATGTGGTCAATTGTCTTGAAAGGGTTAAAAAATAAAAAAGGAAAAAAATTTCTCTCCAATAAAATCATTCGATACAGATGAAAAATCGGTGCAACACTGACTCACTTTGGTAGTAAAGTACCGATGAATCCCTGAGCTGCTCTGGCAAACATGTCTGCTTACTGTACTCTGTTGCTGTGAGGATCAAACCTACAAAATAATGTGACCAAACGATTCATTCATATTAGGAAAAGTTTTCAGTATATTCATTGCACTGACAATATTCACTAAAGTAGAACAGAATCAGAGAAGTTGGTAATATTCTGTTCTTGCAGCCTTCATACTCTCAACTTTGGAAATATTTGGCTTCTGCAAACATAGTGTAAAACCAGAAACTTTTGGAAGATAAAACTTTCACAAATTGTTAATGACAGCCAATTTTGCAGCAAGAAACTTTCACGAATTGCAATAATTTTACGTTGTTTCAATCGTGATTTCATCATTTCGCAGCATCAAAACTTTCCCAAATCCGGACCCCTCGCGAAATTCACGAAAGTTTCATCCACACGAAAATTTCTAGTTTTACACTACATTAACGCCTTCTGAGCACTGATTTCTTTTCACAATTGTCATGATTAGCATTCAATAGCTTATTTATGATTGTTTTATTTCACTTATACACAGGGTTGTCACCAGGGACTTTTAGTGGTGGAAATTTTATCGCCCTCTGAGTTATTTATGGGCGAGTTTTCTCAAAACCCGAACATGTGCAAATCAGCTGATTGTTCCTATCTGAATTCATACTTAATAGGATTTTTTTTTTTGCATTAGCGTGGAACAGTACTGGCTAGAACCACTCATGGAACCATCACTTTGTAAGGCTGTGTCAATTTCGGCAATGGTTGTGACCTCTAAGTTGAAGAGGTTTTATGCCAAATTCTCCAGTAGGATCTTTATCACCTTAATGAAGTGAAATTTTAGGCCAGCGATCTTGGACCTTCAAAACGCACAGCAGCACTATATAGAGATCACACACTCTCTATAATAATATTGGATATTTATATAGCGCTCATATCCACCATGAATGGTGCTCAACGCGCTCCAATATTACCCCAGGCTCCAGCTAGGCTACCAATTCCGGCGCTCACAGCATTCAAGGAATTCATTCCTGCCGGTACCCATATGGGAGGCAATTTTCTGTAGTATCAAGGTATGGAGTGCAAGGTTATATATGATAACCTCATATATGTGTGAGTGGGCTAGAACATACAAGAGGAAGGGGAAAATAACTATGTTAAATGCAGTTTTAAACACAGTTAAAGCTCACTCGCTCATTTAGATTCCTGTGGGAGGTGTGTACATGTAATCCTAGCTCCCCCAGCCCCACCCATCCTGAAAACGGATTGATCAACGCTCCTGTTAGTCGTCTCTACAATAGTACAAACCACCGTTCATTGCAGATTAGCAGAAGGGCTAAATAGGTAGTTTAATAACAAACAAATATGGCACTTAATTTCTTTATTAATGTTGTTCTTTCCAATTATACCTGTTACATTAGGTTTGCAGCATGTAAGGTTACTTTTGGGTAGG
Source organism: Heliocidaris tuberculata (assembly GCA_025618425.1). Classification (NCBI taxonomy): domain Eukaryota; kingdom Metazoa; phylum Echinodermata; class Echinoidea; order Camarodonta; family Echinometridae; genus Heliocidaris; species Heliocidaris tuberculata. The sequence continues at coordinate 39,772,317 of CM046842.1, read as the reverse complement.
GACGTCAAGTTATGGTACCAGTTACATGTAGTTCCACAAGAGCTCGCAAAGACACACACACACACACACGCACACACATATTGAATTGTACATACTTCACACAAATACATACAGTGTATACATTGTTCTGCCACAACAACCACAAGCTCCCATGCGAGGTCATATACGGCAAAACCACATATCTTACTCCAATAACCTCGCATAAGTGTGAGTGATCTTACCAAGGGATGTATATGTTTTGTCAAAACAACATGATTTAACATACAATGTTTTTGTCAAATTATTTGGATCAAAAAAGGAATATTGCTAAAATTAAGATGGAAGTTCCGAAAAATTTATATCGACTTGAATTAAAAAGCTGAAATTTCAACCCACTCACAGGCCCTCGCCTATGAGGGACTGTGTCTAACATTCATTGTTGCAACAGTCAAAAACAGACATCAAAATTTCTCTAATTCTCTATTTCCACCATCAGGACCCACTTATACATGTACAAGCTTATCTGAAGATAACCTTGTACTCCAGACTAACTTTTACTGGTGAATAGGCTTCAATAGCTTTTGTGTGTATCAGCAAGCCTTTTTCCAGTCTAGATCATTCATACATGAGAGGAAAATAATTATTTAAAATTTCATTTTCAATTCTGAATCCCCGAATATGTGGCACAGTAAGAGTTGAAGAGTCCCTGAATCAGGTAATCTAGCAAATTTAAGAAAATTAAATCTTGCTTCGAGCAATTTTATTGTCTGTTTTTGACTGCTGCAACAGTGAATGTTGGACACAGTCCCACATAGGCAAGGGCCTATGAGTGATCATGACCATGTCTAGCCTAGAAGGCTCTGTGAAGAGTAAAAAAAAATAAAAAGCGGACACTACTCTTCACAGAGCCTGGTTTTTTAACCCCACTCTGCAATAGAGCAGCCATTTTAGAGTCTAAAGAACTTCCTGAAAATCACCTTTACCGTGAGCCAGCTTCTCTCATCTCCTCTTCACCATAGCTTTAGAATATTAAAACCCCATTTTTTACCGTAGAATTAAAAAATATTGGGGGAAAAAATGTGAAATATTAATTTTAATGGTTACCGGTAGGTTGAATGTTGTCCGAACGATGCCCCGAAAAAGCCTTCACTACGCTCGTAGACCCGGAAGTGTCCCGTAATATCATCGACCTCAGTCAATCACACAATTTTCAGATCCACCATACGTTAGACAAGACTGCTACAAGCACGCGGGCATCGCACGCATTTCGATTGTGCGTCTTCTGCATGCATGTAGTAGCGGTCTTGTCTAACGTATGGTGGATCCTGTGGATCTGAAAATTGCATGATTGACTGAGGTCGATGATATTACGGGACACTTCCGGGTCTACAAGTGTAGTGAAGGCTTTTTCGGGGCCTCGTTCAGACAACATTCAACCTACTGGTAACTATTAAAATTAATATTCCACATTTTTTTTCCCAATATTTTTTAATTCTACGGTAAAAAATGGGGTTTTAATATTCTAAAGCTATGGTGAAGAGGAGATGAGAGAAGCTGGCTCACGGTAAAGGTAGGGTGTCTGAAGTCACACTGAAAAGTGTCAGCTTAAAACGTACTGATTCAGGGGGGAAAATGGCACAAATTTTGGCGCAAATTCATCCTGTTTTTTCGGGGCATCGTTCGGACAACATTCAACCTACCGGTAACCATTAAAATTAATATTTCACATTTTTTCCCCCAATATTTTTTAATTCTACAGTAAAAAATGGGGTTTTAATATTCTAAAGCTATGGTGAAGAGAAGATGAGAGAAGCTGGCTCACGGTTAAAGGTGATTTTCAGGAGGTTCTTTAGACTCTAAAATGGCTGCTCTATTGCAGAGTGGGGTTAAAAAACCAGGCTCTGTGAAGAGTAGTGTCCGCTTTTTATTTTTTTTTACTCTTCAGAGAGCCTTCCAGGCTAACCATGTCCACAAAGGCACACAGATAAGCTTGTACATGTATAACTATAGTATAAGTGGCACACAGATGAAAAAGAATTTAGGTCTAATGTGCAAAAATCTTAAAATCCGAAAAAGGTATTCTAAACAGGTAAAAAAAAATGACAAACGATGTTTTGCTAATTCATGGCCGATGTCAGTGGCCTCATACATCGGATGAGTGCGGTAAATCACTTATAGTAAATCTAAGTTTCTACATGTACAAGCTTAGTTATCTCAGTAACTTATCTGATTGAATCTTACTTTCACCCGACATAGTTTTGAACGTACGGGACACTACAAACTTATCATTAGATGGGTGCCATAAAATTTTACATTTACGAGACGCATACGGAGACAGAAATTAGTTCATATTAATGATGTACATTGCATTAACAAATGAATTGAAAATTGTCATCTAAAGAACCGGTAAAAAAGATTACGAGTCATATTTTTAAAAAAGAGTAAGAGATCAAGACTTACATGTACCATGGATCATGTATGGAGTGCCGCCTGTGAAAGCTACGGAAAGCAATTGGAAAAAAAAAAACATATGTAAATGCTCGATACTATACCGAGAGATTTTTTTTTTTTTTTTTTTTTGGGGGGGGGTGGGCCGGGGTCATAAGCCTATAGTACTCGCTATCTAATTTTGCACTGAATGATTAGTTTCATACGTTAGTAATGAAATCCGAAATTATTCCCCTCAACAAGATATTTTGGCCCTGCAAGAATCCATTTCTTGCAGGAGAAGTGAAAAAAAGGAGAACCAGAGAAGTAAGCCTAGAAAAAAAATAATTTTTAAATCACAAATACCAATGAAACAAAAACATAACAAAACAAAATAAAACAAAGAAAGAAAAGACAAATGAAAGAAACAAAACAAACGAAACAACTAAGCAAACAAAATCTCTGACGTTTTCAGGTTCATTTATATAATGAGTCAACATTTTATGTTAATTTGGGAAGGGGCATGCATGGGCCTAGTACTATGTTGGAATCGTAAGTTAAAACAATATATAGGCCTAGAAAATGGGGCATCTTTTTATATTTATGCCAACTAGAGGAAGCCCTTTGGAGGGGCATTCAATCCTATACAGGAGAGGCATTTTATCATGGGTTTCTTACGTGTTGCCCGGCGGAGGGGCAACTTTCTACATGTATAAATAAATAAATAAATAAATAAAAAATAAATAAAAGATGGGGGGAGGAGGGCATCATCCCCGCCGCCGCTGGCTTTTAGATGATATTCGCCACGGCCCTTTTCAGTCCAAGTCCATACTAAATAACAAACGCGGGTATCATAATGATTTTGAGGGCACTGGGGTCAGTGCAAATGGTGCTAACCATAGGCATGCGATAGGTGCTAACCCACGAGTGTGTTATTTGAGTTTCAATGCACTTGAAAATCATTACAACGCATATCTATGGAGGATTATAATTTACGTCTTTACCTGTCAAAACTTATCGTTTGAAACTGAATTTGAATATAAACATTTAAGAGTTGTCGCATGAGTGAATCAGAATTATGTTAGTGCACGTAATTAATGCAAAGTGAGGGCCATTACTATTGACCCCGTCAATTTTTATTGTCTGCGGCCTCGCCAATAATTTCCTGGTATGCCTAGTATGGACCTCATCTTGGCATGGGCAGGCCAATTATTATTATTTTTTTTAATGACGGGTGTGACGTATGATTTTTGTTCTTGATTGATTCATCATAATGATTAAGAGAATAAAAGAAAAGTGTTGTGTCGTTACGAGGAATACATGCCCCTATAGAATGGCAAAATGTTGAGATAACGTGAAGAGAAAAAAAAAAAGAGGCGGGAGAGAGAGAGGGGGGGGGGAGACAGCATAGAGAAAGAGAGGGAGAGAGAGAGAGAGAGAGAGAGAGAGAAAGAGAGAGAGTTTGGGGAAGGGAAAGATCCTCTCCCGCTTCCTCCTATATCATCAGCTACTTAAAACCGGGTCCGCTCGCTATTCATAAGAACAGCTATTCATAAAACCGCTATTCATTTAACACGCACTATGAATAGCGGTCCTTATGAGTAGTTAAGAATAGTGTTCCCTATGAATGGATTTATGGATAGCGAGGAAATTTGTCTATGGTTTGCTCGCTTTTCAGAAGGACCGCTATTCGTACAAAATCGCTATTCATTTAGTCAAGCGTTATGGATAGCGGTCTTTATGAATAAGTGGTCCTTATGAATAGCGGTCCTTATGACTAGTGAGGTTACCCCCCCCCCCCCCCCTTTAAGACTGTTGCCCTTCCCCAAATGACTGCTGCAACTAAAGTAAAGTAACCTATAAACTACACGAAAATTTAATTAAAACCTCTAATTATAAAGTATGGAGGCGGTTCGGGATGGGGGGGGGGGGGGGGGGGGGGGGGTGTGAGTGAGGATTTTGAAATGAGAGCAGGGGGTGGAAAAAAATTATGATTACCGTCAATATGAAACGTGAACAAAAGCAATTGATGATATCCGGAACAATTTTTTTATTCATCCGGCCCAAAATTTGTAATTTCACTCTATGAAATCGCGCCGTTTTTATATGATTAAATATGCAAAAGCTCCCTACGGTGGCTTTAGAAACTGAGAGTGAGAAGGAAATTGTTGTGGTTTAGATTTTAATGGCGCTTGTAATAAAAAATTAATCACATTGATCTATATAATTTGTTGATCATAAATAACTTACGAAACAAGCGTGTATTGCCAGGGCTATTCGAATTATAGGTGATCATTATGGCCTTACATGGTGAAACACAAAACCCGCTTGACCATCTTGAGAAAAGAGCTATAAGCAGGGTATTGTGAAACAGCGTTTCAAAACTGTGCTTCATGTTTCAAAACGCTGATAATGACTTCGCTATAAACGAACCCTTTGGTTGTATGCATGCTTCTATCACAATTATTTCTCACATTATAATATGATATAATGAGACTGTAAAAAATCAGTCTCTTACTTTACTTTTACAAAGGACAACCAAGGACTTCACTTCGAAAAGATCTCGCAAATAATGTGATGATGATGATGGTGGTGATGATGTAATTTATCTATTACTTATTTATTTCAGTTTTATTTCAACAGGGTAGTCTCACTCCAAGTCCATTTCTGCACCTGCTCTTCCAGAGAACCCTGTATTCATATAAAAAAGTACAGAACATATTATTACATTAAACAACCATAATATAAATATATTAATTCTCTCCTCTACTTGTCATGACTGCCATTTCACTTTACCCATTAAAGGGAAATCCAACCTGTATAGCAAGTTGCTTTGAAAGAAAGAGGAAAAATCAGAGAAGCAGATTGGTGAAAGTTTGAACGAAATCGGACAAGCAATAAGAATGTTATGAATTTTTGAAAGTTGTAATCACTATGCATATGGGAATTTCAAATTGGCCGAATAGGTAATGTCACTGTGATGTAGCTGTGGACAACTCCCCCATTCGCTCTAACACACAAAATGACTAAAATGTCATTTTTTTTTCAAAGTGCATTACTCAGTAGGATCTTTTCGTTAATGAGGACCTATAACAATATGCTATCTCCAATATATTTTGAGTACTGCCCCGAGGGTAAAAGCGCCTCGAAGAAAACCGCAAATTAATGATATTTTTGTGTACGACAAATGGGAGAGTTGTCCACAAAAATGTCACAATTGACTCATCAAATTGCCAATTTGAGATTCGCACAGATGTAGTGATCTCATTTTTCAAACATCCATAACTTCCTTAGTCCTTGTCCGATTTCTTTCAAACTTTCACCATCCTGTTTTTCTTATTTTTCTGCTTTCATACAAATCATCATATTATCAAGGTTGGATTGCCTTTTAACGTAATTTGGGATGTGAAGTGTTCAGTACCAAGAACCAGCCGTGAATAACTTCGTCAGATTTTGTTTTGGCGTATTTCGCCATACTCTACTACAATAATTTATATGTGGTAAGGTTAATGAATAATGTATATAATAATGTAATCAAATTCTTACGAGAAATATAGTGTCGTATCTGTCTGATGCAGGTACTATCGTACCTGAACCTTTCTTCATAATAACATGTAACGACCAGGTTAAGTATCTATCCATTGTTACACAAAGGTATTTTATACTTTCAATTGAGTCAAGTATTATTGCAATGAAAAGAAATCTCGTCATTTTGATTTTTTCTTTTAGAACCATAAAAAGGATATTTGAGTTTCACTTGCATCTAGAAACATTCTTTTATAGCCATTCCATTATAGTGTAGCCATTTGACTACACTCTTTAAAAAGTTGGGCAAAAAAATGCCCAATTTTTAACCAACACTGGGCAACATACTGTCCACACAACTTTTGGTTAAAATTTATTTACTATGTTGTTGGGCAAATTAAATTGCCCATCAGTTGGTGACCCATTAGATTTTACCCAACTCTACAATTGCCCAACAGTTGGTTATATTCTCAGTTGGGTAATTATTGCCCAACCAATCTTACCCAATAGGATTGCCCAACCCTCTATTTGTTCAGCTGTTTGGTAACAAATATCATGTGGTTGGGCAAATTCAGCTGCCCAATTTATTGTTTCCTTTTTCCTCCAACCTAGGTAAAAAAAAATGAAATCTGCTTGTTACGTCCTTCTCGGTCTTAACCTAATCAATCCTAACCTATCCTATTTTAAGCTATCCTATCCTATATCTTAACCTATCCTATCCTAGTCCTATCCTATCCAGTTAGTGCAAACTAGTGCAAGCTCTTATATACCCCTTATATTTTTTTATGCATTCGGTGACAGTTAGTAAATCGGGCCACCCCAAACCATACGCTACTAAAAATTCATGAATATTCATATAAGTGTTTTCCCCAATATTGGGTAAAAATATTTACCACAAGTTGGGCAAAAGCGAATTTCTAACCAACCATCAGTTACCCAACAAAATTTACCCAACTGGCAAAGGAAATGTGACAAAATTACACAACTACAGGGCAACAAGTACCCAACCCATAATTACCAAATACTGTTGGTAAATATATGCCCAATATGTAGGTAAAAAGTATTGACCAATATTGGTTACACCACTCGAGTGTCCAGTTGGTTAATAATAGCCCAGAATTGGGAATATTTTTAACCAACCAGCAGTTACCCAACTAAATTTACCCAACATTTTAAGAGTGTATATAAGAAAAATCCTTCTGAAGGTTATCTTCCCAAAGCTTTTAATATTCCCCATGATGAAGCAATGCTGTGTCATCTGCATACAATGAAATCTTTGTTCTAGATCATGAGGGCCCTACAATCATATGATTACCCCGGCCTTAGCCGAGCGACCATTATAATATCATTTACATACAGGCATGATTATTTCTATAGTATGTGCGGGCGTCTCTGCCCTTGAAATATAAGTTTGCCTTAAAATTTAAAGTTCATAAACATGACATTTCATATTTCGAAATGTAGACTCAATTTATTTTCCTTTGACTTGGTAAAATGTGATGGTAGATTGTGTCATGTAACTGCAATAATCGCATTTAACGATCAGCGGCGCCGCTAGAGGGGGTGGGGGTGGGGATGTCACATCCCACTCAAAATTGCTGTTGGCAAAACAGTGACTTCTGTCGGCAAAAGAAAAAAAAGGAGGGGGAAGGGATAGGGAAGAGGAAAGAGGAAAGGAAAAGGAGAAAAGAGAAAGGAAAATGGGAAAAGAGAAAAGAAAAAAGAAAAGGGAAAGGAAAGAAAATAAAAAGAAGAAAAAACTGGCCAATTTTTTTTGTGTTTTGTTTTGTTTTGTTTTTTGCGAGCGAGCAAAATGTTAATATTCCGGCAAAAGGCATCCCCCTTCGGCAATGGGCTGCAGCGCCCCCCCCCCCCTCCCCCTTTCTCCCATGAGGATTTTTAAAGTTCCGATATTCGGGCAACCAACACTTCATATTTGGGCAGCAGGGTGCCAGAACATGCACGTATTATTTGGGCAGCGAGGTTAACGGATAATAATGTAACTTCTGTACATTTTCACTACGAAAAGTTGAATAAAATTTGCTCGCTCGCTTCGCCTGCTCACAAAATGTAGAAAGTGAAAAGCTGATATTCGGGAAAAAGGCGTCATCTGCAATTTTCTTTTATTATTTATGTGTGTGTGGGGGGGGGGGGATTAGGGTTCACCATTTTTGTCGGCAAATTTGGGTGTCAAACCCTAAACATTTGTCTGCAACTTTGGGTGTCAGAGCCCCCCCCCCCCCCCCCCCATTCCAAGTGTTCTAGCGACACCCCTGAACACGATTATGCTAAAGCCTCACATCGCAGAGTGGCTGTTCGCTAAATTTTCTGCACGTATCATTAATACAGAACAGTGAATATTTGGAAGACGGCCTTCAGAGTTTTGTACTATTGAATTAAAAGTAAGTTCTAAATTACTTTTATTATACCATGTCATATCGTATACTATTAATTTCCACGGTTTGCAACTTTGCCTGAAAGAGAATGGACAGTGTTTATTGCAAGTGCGAAAAAAATGATGGGTTGGAACGAATTAAGGGAAACAATCGAACAAGAAGGGCGGATAGATGAAGGATAGTGATCGTTTTCAATATTAGACATCATGATAATTCATTTTCTTGCAGCCACTTTTTTTCGATCTTTCAGTCATCATTAATTTTGTGACCTTATACTTTTTTTAAGTTTTGAATTTAATGTTAGATGTAAATTATTTTACCATATGATTTCGATATTCTGATTATACAGATTCTTATTCTGTTTCACTGTTTTATGGTTTAAGGTTTTCATGAATTTGTCACTTTGTAAAATAATTCCTTCTCTTTCACCGTGTATATTTTATTTAGTGTAATATAAATAATGTTGTTTTTACATATACATATATAAATGGTTTTTCTGTAAAAGATGTCCTTAATTCCATGAATTTTGGATAGGCCTACACCTTCGAGTGTACACACAGTTCGCTCTGGAACGTATGGATTTTCGAGATATAACATGACAAGTGTTGATTTTTTTTAATGATTGATCAGTCACCGATACACTCTTAAAATATTGGGCAAATTAAGTTGGGCAACCACTAGTTGGTTAACAATGTACAAATTTCTGAGCTACTTTCAACAATAATACATATGATTTATAATGCGCCATATCCACTCTGTAGAGTGCACTAGGCGCAGTGTAGAATAAAGAAGGGCATAAGAGAGTAGAAATACAAGAGAAGAATGTAAGAATTCTTACATACCAATTTTTACATAACCAATCCATTTAAAGCGAACTTGACCAATTTGTAGCAATTTTCTTTACCTAATAATTGGCGATATATTTACCAACAGTACTTAATAAAATAGGGGTGGGGAAAAGTTCCCCAATTTTTAAACTTCTTTTATCAAGTTGGGTAAAGATTGTTGGGGAACTAATGGTCCAAAAAATCACCAAAAGATGGAAGAAAATATTTCCCACTCTGATGGAGGGTCAAAGAAAAGAACAAAGTTGGGTATTAAACTACTAGTTGGTAATAGAATCGCCAAATTCAATATTCAGCACCACAAGGTTTGATGAATTTGTGGCAATTTACTTTACACAACTGGCGGATTGATATTAACAAGAATACTTGTTAATATACTGGGTATTTTTAAAAAAAGGGAAACCCAAGTTTGAAAAATTCCTGTAAATGGATTATGTATTTACCGGTATTGAGTTTCATATTATAATTAATTTTGCTTCATTATGGTACCTGGTTTAGGTTTCTAGGGTCGCACATCACTGAACACCATTGTTTTCAACTACTGGTCAAGATAGGTGAAAGAGTCTATTTGGATAAAGAGGATTAATCCTACACTGAACAGGGGCCAGTTTCTCGAAACCGTCATAAGTCTAAGTTCGTGGACATCCCATTGAAATGCGTGTTAATTCTTCAACACGCGTTTCTATGGGATGTCCATGAACTTAAACTTATGACGGTTTCGAGAAACTGGCCCCTGGTTATTTATTGTCACCTATCTTCGGTCCAGTGATCGCAAGACAGCAGACAGCAATTAGAAACAGTGTGACTGATCACTTGGCTTGAGAAAGTCCACAGGAGTGGACGAAAGCTTGCTAACAAATTTTAAGGTTGGTAGAAGCTTAAACTACAATTGTACTATTGTTTTCAAAATTTTGTGCAGAATCCCAGGTGGTTCACTTTCTTGTAAAGCATAATAGACAGGGTTTGAGTTGAATGGCTTTGTCAACTTTCTTGGTAGCTCCATCAGTTTAAAAAAAATCTCATTGTGATTGAATTTATGCCTTAACAAAGCGTCTTGTGAACTTCACAAACATGAAAGTACTTCAAAGAAGATGACAGTCATAAATCTTAACCAAGAATAAATGAGATCATCAGAAAGCAAAGAGAGCATGTTTGTTTATCTGGAGTGCTGCAGGCATCTTCCACAAATTTTCAACAAAGACCAACATTTGTAAAAATCAGCAAAGTCAAATCTCCACACATGAATATGGATTTTGTATTTTCCACTTTTATGATTTTTGTCTTTGATTTGCATTGCTTTGGGATCTTGTCATTCTTTTGGTTCGGTGTGGCCCGATTTACTTGAAACGCATACGTTATAAGGGGTATATAAGAGCCTGCATCCACTGGCTGGATAGGATAGGATAGATTAAGATAGGATAATTCAAAGTATCACCCTTAACGACAACTGGGGCCCAGTTTCATAAAATTTATTATTAATAACAAGTTACAATAATTGTTATAAGCTAGTCAAATCCTTGAATCTGAATGGCTGCGAGCAAATTTTTCATAGAACATGTAGAAATGGGGCAGTTGTTATTGAAAACAAGTTTTATGAAACGGGGCCCTGGTAACAGTGCCGCATCTACATAGGGGGAAAATTGGCATACCTTAAGTACACAATCAACACAATTTGCCCCCTTTATTGTGTACTTTTATGGCAATGTGCCCCCTCTTTTAGAAAATCCTGGATCCGCCCCTGCCTGGTAGGACAAGTTCGGAAGGATATTCGAGAGACAACTGTGTTCTATATTTGTTGACTTAGGATGGAGAAAAAGAGAAAAAAAATTAGGCAACTGAATTTATTAAACCATATAGCATTATTACCTAATAAGTTGGGTACATTTTGAGAAAGTTGGAAAAATATTGCCCAAAATCTGAGCTTATTAAAAGGTGGGCAAATGCCTCCTTCGAAATTAGATTTACTCAACAATTGGGCAGTTATAGAATTGGGTAAATGTCTTTTAGGGCAAAATTGATAAAATTGGGAAAATAAGGTTGGGTAAAACATGTTTTTTAATGAGTTATTTTCAACGATAAATGGTGTCTTGTGTTGCGACTGATCCCCCTAATCTGATAGAGGAGAACATCTCAAGAACGAAATTGTTTTCATGGCTACATGTCGTGTTTCCGAAGGTTCATAATTCCAAAGGTTCGTTTCTGCGAGGGTTCGTAATTTCGAAAATGAAATAGGGTTCGTTATTCCGAAAATGAAATAGGGTTCATAATTCAGAGGTTCGTCATTCCGAATACGTAATAGAACCCTACATAATTTTTCGGACTTAAGAACCTTTGGAATAATGAACCCTATTTAATTTTCGGAATTATGATTCCTTTTCCAGTTTCGGAAATACCAACCTTACTTCATTTTTGGAATTACGAATCCTATTTCATATTCGGAATTATGAACTTTCGGATAAAATACGAACCTTTGGAATTATAAACCTTCGGAGTAATGCAACAAATGTTCGGAATTATAAAACCTTTTTCATTTTTAGAATTATGAACCCCCTTAAATGGGAAATTTATGTTTTGGAATTATGAACCTTCAGAAAAACGATTGCCCTAAATTTTCATAACCACAACGCACTCACTTGTCAAATTTTAAAAAGAAGAAAGTTCACATTCGGCGAGATACGCCAGCCCCACTCATTAAAATGTGCTTTTAATTTATGTTGTCCTGTTTAATAAAGTTTTACATCGTGTTTGTTCACATGCATGTTGTCTGCGAATAGTCAGTTACGGATCCAGGCTTCTCTGCCCGATGGGGGGGGGGGGGGGGGGGGGTGTTGCACAAGTCTGAGGTAATCGGTGACAAGCAAAAACCAGAAGAAAAAAAATGCCATTACTCTTTTATGAAACTAATACAAGAATGTCACCACATTAATTTTTCAGTTGGATTTGGGGGAATAAAATTGCTGCGGGAGAGGGGGGAGGGGTTGAGGGGCACATTTGTTTCTGTACTTAGTGCGAAGTTTATCTGTGGGTAATTGGGATTCCAGGGGCGGTCGGAGCCCTTTCCCCAGTGCCTCCCCCATCTCTCGACTCACAACCGGAAATTTTTTTTCTTTTATTCAAATTAATTTTAATACCAGAGTAGACTTTCCCTTTTAAAAATAACATTTACGAAACTATGTGTACATTTTCTCATGTTTATTGTAGGTAAAAGGAGGGACTCCTAAAATGAAGGCCATTGTGCTATTTCTAGCATTCTTTTCCGTTGGATCGGTTAATGGTAAGTAATTTGCATAAGACTTTAACCTACTCCAAATACCTCAATCACACCGCCAAACCGACTCCGCACCGACGGAGAGAAGAAAAGGAAAATTTATGTATTTTATGATTAGTTCAAACCCCCCCCCCCCTTCCACTCCCCGCACTCTATGGCCTCACTGTAGAACTGTTGTACAGATGTAAGGCATTCGATACAAAAGAAAGTCTGAATCTCACCCGGGACACATAATCGTAGTTCCGATCTGTTAAAAGAAAAACAGTCATTCAAAGGGTGCGTTAATCGTTCCTTGTGGCGAGATACTTTTTAAGCATCCGCTCATCACATAAAGATGTTATTGTAGGGAGGAGCGGAGTCTCACCAATCACGCGCTGAGTAATTTTCCTTGATCGTCCAAGCTTCCTTTTGTCATCTTTTGACAGATTACCGTACACACATATCAAGTTTAAAAGTAGAACACCGTGGATTACAGATATACATGTATATATATATATATATATATATATATATATATATATATATATATATATATAAAGGATCAAAATGGTATTGTCTACATGAAACTTTTTCATTTCCTAAGAAAGAAAATCCTCTGATTTGCCTTTGTACACAATAAAGCAGTATTTTTGTTAAATTTTAAATGATGGTGCCCATATACTGTCTTGTACTCATGCATGAAAGTACTTCTTTAAAAAGACCCCCCCAAAAAAAAAAACGAAAAAAAAAAAACAACTGATATATATTTATATATATATATATATAAACTAAAAATAGAAAATAAATAAAAAATAAAAAAAATAAAAATAAAAAATAAAATAAATAAAATAAGAAAATTATAATAATGATAATGATAATACATAAATAAAATAAAACATAAATAAATAATAATAGATAGATAAATGAATAAATTAAATAGATAAATAAATGAAAAATAAGTAGATAAAAATAAATGAGTAAATAAATAAGCAAACAAAAAGAAAATAAATAAATATATAGATAAATAAGAATCGTAAATAGATGAAATTATCTCCAGGACAATGCATCACATGCAGATACCACTCTATATATTGTTCAGGGGGTACGGTTAGATATACGAGGGGTAATTGTTCTGGGGACATCCCACTAGATCAACATCCCACTAGATCGACAGCCCACGAGACTGGTGGGCTGTCGGTCTAGTGGGATCATGGATGTCGGTCAAGTGGGCTGCACTGTAGCCAGTTATCATAGGGGTATAGGCTTTGTTAACCGTCATGGGTACTTTTCCTCCGATGGTTGTCAGGTCAAGTTATTCAGATACGGGATAAACATAAACGAATGAATTCAAAATCTGAATCACTTTCGTTCGTGTGGGAGCATCTCGGTTCAGTTGTTCGTTCACTTGACTTGCAATAAAAAGGCTGAGGGCTCGAATCTCTGTCGGAATTCGTATGTCCTAGACAAAGAAATTTATCTTTCTTTAGTTGTCTCTCTCCACCCAGGTGTTTAACTGGGTATCTGACAGGATTTGAAATGCACCTTGCGCTGGTAATGGCTGTCGGAGCTAGAGCTTGGCTAATAAGATCCAAATCCTTAGGAAGCGCACAGGGACGTTTTATCATTATGCGATATGCACGATACAAGCACAATTTATTTAATTATTATTATTATTATCATTATCATCATCATCATCATTATTATTATTATTATTATTATTATTATTATTATTATTATTATTATTATTATTATTTATTATTATTATTATTATTATTATTATTATTATTATTATTATTATTATTATTATTATCTATTTGGGCATGGAAATCAGACATTCGCAGTATATACAGAGTCAACATATACAATTATCTTAGAAATAATAGGGAAAGAGAAAGAAATGAGAAGCAAGGAGGAGAGGAAAGAAATGGTTACCTATGGGCTAGGGTTCGCAGAAGTGAAATGCTTCACTGTTGCCCAGAGGCATGCGAGCCCTCGTAGGTAACCATGTAGAAAGTTGGAAAGATATTGCACAGTCGCATATACAAATACAAATATTACACATTAAAAGTACAATGGTTAAAAAAACAACACGACTAGAACTCACTTCTCCATTAACTGCCATACCCTCTCCTCACAGTAAACAAAACTAATAATAATTTTACAACGGACGTATTTTATCAATCATTTGCAAATCCTGATTCCCAAGCCACAAAATTAATAAAACACAGGATGGAAAGTACATGTATATTCAGATGGAAGTTTGAGTTGAAGAATTAACATTGAGGTCATTGCCAATGACAGAATCAGTCAAAACATACAAAATAACGAAGTGATTTCCTAAAAAAACTACATTATACAACAGGGTGAAGATAAATTTGAATTAGAATTCCCAAATTGGTAGAATAAGCACAAGCACAAAATAAATGTAGCTAATGAATCAAGTCTGTGATGTATTAAGATATGCAATACTACTGCAGCGATACCCCCTTTAGCCATTTTGCTCCCCCCTACAGCCAGGTTGTCCCCCCCCCCTTCAGATAGGTTGTCCCCTTTCATTTATTTATCATTGCTGTTACTATTAATATATTATTATTTTATTATTATTACTATTATCAAATTTCTATTTAACATTATTATTTTTATCATATTTATTAATATTGTCATTATTATTTTTGTATCATTTTTGATATTTTTCATTTATTATCATTATTATTTTATATTAATAGCAATATCATTATGATTATTGTTACTTGTTATTGTTGTTGTTGTTTTATAGCTGTGGACAAAGTTTTCTTCGTGGATCAGAAAAACAGCAGCATATTCTACAGCAACATCCAAGCCGGCCAACTACTGACTGAACAGACATATAGTAAGGTTTACCTGAAGTACATCAAGGCTCCTGGGATCCTGACCTATGACCGCTTGAACAACAACGTCATCTGGACCCAGACGATAGCACGAAAGATTCGGACCGATTCGGCCGGAGCTAAGTCCAAACCGAAAGATCTGAAGTCCAACGTTCGTGAGTATCGTGGACTATCGTGGACTATCGTGGACTATAGTGGCGTAGATACAGGGGGTAGAGAGCATCCCCCTCCCACACCAAAATTATAGCGCCAAATCTACACTGCTGAGTGCTGAAGGCGCATGTAGAATTCATTAAGAATTAAACAGAAATGTTTTTACATGATCTTTAAAATAAATAGGCGAAAAGGAAAATAGAGAGAGAGAGAGATAGAGAGAGAGACAAAGAAAGGAATTGGGGAAGGCCTAGTGAAAATAACTATGATACGACCCCTAGCAAAGGCATATCCTTCCCGGCATATCCTTCCCTGAACTGAAAATGTTGTAGGTCAGACTTCAACGATTTATCCTAATGAGCCGCCCTCAACGACATTATCGACTCACTGGGATAACGATAATAGTGCGCTTTCGCAAACACGACGGAAGGCAAAGAGGACTGTAACTTGAGATGAAAATCGTTCTGCGCATGCTCATCCCAAAACCTATCCGTCGCCTTCGTAAACACGACTGTTCTCGGGTGATCTACCGTCGGGTATGTAAAGACGACAGCTGTGCGTAGATTGTATACAAAGTACATGTACTAGAATCTTGATGTGTGCAAATGCTAAGCACAACATAAGCACAGACAATTGTCTCTTTGATTTTACGTAGATTCGCCATAGACGATAGAGGGAGTTGGATATGGACTTTGCGTCGTCGTCGCCTTCGCAGAGAGCGAAAGCGCTTAAAAATCACGACGGTAACTTGAGTGCGAGAACCGTCACCGTTGGTTAAACATTCCGTCCTATTTGCTTCCGTCGTGTAAAGCGCTCTACTATCTGTGAGCCATGGGTAGACTGGGGTTAAAATTTGTTTGGGGAATTTACATGCGACCGGTTCACTCAACAGATAAGATGCATATCAAACCGGCCTCAAGGCCACAAATCGACCGGCCCTCAAGCCTAAATATTGAACGGCTCGTGGTTAAACTCCCCAAAGTCCCTATGGCCAGTCCGCCCCTGCGGTGAGCCAAAAATCTTCGATGTGACGTCAGTACAGAAGTCATGTGGGCAGTATTAATCGTACTTGATTGACAGAACTGGTTCTGGTGAAGGTGAAAAATAATGTTTGAGCGTTCTCAACCTTTCTTTGTTAGTTTGGAAGAATATCATAGTGAAAATCAGGGGCGGATCCAGGATTTCATATAAGGGGGGGGGGCACACAAATGCAGGATTGTCAACCTCTGGGGGGGGGGGGGGGTGGCGACCAAAAAAAAATAAATTCGCCAACCCTCCAAAAGTCGCTCAGTGGGGGGGGGGGGGGAGGGTTATGGGGTCCAGTTCCCCTCCATAATTCTCTGACAAGCAAGCAAAAAAAAAAACAAAACAAAACAAAATCGCAAATAGGAGGGGCACAATGCATTGTTTTCCCTCAAAAGGGGGGGGGGGGCACGGGCCGGGATTGCCCCCCCCCCTAAATCCGCCACTGGTGAAAATATCCCCTGAAAAAAACATTGCTCTCCAAATGCCCTCATATTCGAAATATCAAAAGAAATACATTTGGCTCGATCATTCATGCCACATGCGTGTACAATCCTATATATGAATTTCTGTGTAGAATGCATGTGCTTTTCATCGAGACTGGGTCGATTTATCATGGTTTTGATGATTCCTAAACCTCAAGGTAGGCCTATACACACTCTTAAAAGGTTGGGTAAATTTAGTTGGGCAACTGACAGTTGGTTAAATATATATATGGCCCAACATTGTGTAACTCTTGCCCAAATCTCATAATAAATTAACCAATTTGTGTAACAACGCAGCATCAGTTGGGCAGATTTTAACCAATTGTTGTGTGGACAGTATGTTGCCCAGTGTTGGTTAAAAGTTGGGCATTTTTTTGCCCATTTATTTTAAGAGTGCACCAATTATTATGGAAACATGATAAACCTTTCCCAGTTGCTTCGAGACAATTTCTTTCACAATGCAATCTCATGATTGCATTCTTTTCAACCTAACCAGACTGATGCCTCATTTGCTTTGCGTCACCTTGAAAGTTGCATGAACGATGTTCATTCTTGGTTGAACTCTCATTCGTTGAAATTGAACTCCACCAAATGCGAGTTTCTTGTATTTGGTTCCAAGTAAAATTGATTTGGATTCTATTTCTTTTTCTGTTCATACGATTAACGTGTCCCAAATTTGTCGTAACCTTGGAGTATTGTTTGATTGCAACATGACAATGTCTCATCAAATTTCCAATATTTGTAGATCAGTGAGATAACATCTTCGTAACATTGGGTTCATAAGAAAATATCTTACAAGATCGGCCACAGAGAAATTAGTTCATACTCTGATTTCCTCTCGGCTTGATTTTGGCAATGCACTACTGTTTAATTTACCACATAGCCAGATGTCTAAACTGCAAAAACTCCTAAATGCAGCAGCACGCATATAGTTACTCTTTGTAGGAAACATACTCATATCACCCCTGTTCTGAACTCACTTCATTGGTTGCAAGTCAGAGATCGCATTGTTTTTAAAATTTTACTTCTTGTTTACCACTGTGTCAAAGGTTCTGCTCCCCAGTATAATGTTAACTTGGTTCACAATTACATTCCTGTCAGAACTTTACGCTCTTCCAACTCCGGTTCTCTTGTCGTTCCAAAATCTGCAAAACTATGGGGGGAAAGGGGTTTTGCCCATGCTGGTCCTACTCTGTGGAACAACATACCAATAGTAATTAGAAATAGCGATTCCCCAGATTCATTTAAGAGCAATCTAAAAACTTACCTGTTTAATGCTTCCCTTTGTTAATATTGTTTTTCCATTCCTTTCTTCATTTCTTGTATTTGTAATAATTATCTTCCTTTCTTCATCCTATATAATCTGCGCCTAGAACACTCCACAGAGTGGATTGGGCGCAATATAAATCATATGAATTATTATGACCGGAACTCAACTTTATCTTCAATACCCTAAATTTACAGAGCCGTCATACATCACCTTTGATGACTGTGACCGTCGGATCTACTGGTTTGGTAACGTGTCTCTAAGGGTGAAATCAATGCTTGCCAATGGATCAGACAAGATCACGTTTCATCAAAGGGAGAACAATGTTTATGGACTCAGCGCAGACGGATTGCGAGGGTAAGCTTGTATATACTCATTTTTGTGTTTGCGGGTGTGCGAGGGTGTGTGGGTGTGTGTGTGGGCGTGTGTGTGTGTGTGGCGTTTTTTTGCATGTGTTTGTATGTATGTATATGTATTGTTCAGCTGTAGCTGAGCAATTCTACGGTCAATTAGGCAATTGCCCGGACTAATTTCCTAATATCAATGTGCAGCTATACAGGTGTTTATTTACCAACTTTCGGTGTTAATTAGACACCACTATACCACCCACTGTCAATTAATATGCTGTCAATGTTCAGACACAGCTAAAGGCTAGTTCAAATATGCCGCAGTAAACCTCCTTGAAAACAATCAGCGGGAGGAGGGGGGGGGGGGGGGTAAAGGCATTGATCTTCATATATCTGTATGTTATTACATACAGGCAAGTGAATACGCGTCATACCTTTGTTGCGTCATGTATCGCATACGTGAACGAGCCTATATAAAACCAGCTTTCAACATCGGTGCACAATCCTAACCAAACCATCAACTATCAGGACCGCTGACAAAGCCCAACCAACCAACCAACCAACCAACCATCAATATAATGTGCAAGCCTAATGTGATATGCAAGCCCAACAAACCAATCACCATAATATATCAATATTCAGAGGCCAATAATCAACTGTAAATATTTGAATGTTGTCCTACCAGCAAAGTCATTAACAAAACCAACAACCCATTCATTAGTTATTTTACATTATTGTCCAGTCATTAGATAAATTGACTCACTATAATTGTAGCTATAAAGCATAATCTGAAGCCTTTCACTTAATTTGACTACCACCTCACTGAATCAAAAAATTCCTAGTATGAAATATGGTTATCATCTCACTCATGAACATAATTGCACGTTGGGCAGAAAGAGTAAACTCGTCAGTACCAGCAGGGCCTTTGATGAGGATTTAACATGCATTTCCGTTTGTAGGCCTATCCTTTAATGTTACAAAGTGCATTTAATGCTATAGCCACAACGTGTTTTTGCACGTGCATGTCCGCAGTTGCGATCGGCTGTTGGTCAACGCCTGCGATTCGTACAACCTTCGTTTGTCTTGTCACAACCGGTCGTGCACCTCTCTGCATCTCCTCTTGGGCGTGTTGTACCCTCCTCATAACCTCACCCCGTCTAGCCTGCAAGAACTCTTGAGACGAACGTACAGACTACAGTGCGACCGTCGTGCAACCAACGCACGACATTTTACTGCTCCGTATGGAGCCATGGGCTTCGTGAGACCACCACAAGAAGCCCGTGCGATGCACATATAAGAAGCACATGCAGGAAGTACTATGTCTGCACGTGTCATGTGCGTTCATCAGAGCACGTAGCCACACGCAGAGATTGTTGGACATGTCCTACAGCCTCCTTGTGTGTCCTGCGTGCTGCTACTTGCTTGCAAAAAACGTGCAGACCCATATGCGCGAGGCAAGTAATTTCTCCGAAATTCGTCACAGACAACACGCACGGTGGTGCACAACCGGTTGTGACCAACCCTTAAACAATTACCTCACAGATATTGTTAATTTTTAACAGCTCGAGACACCAATGTAAGTATAGGCCTATTTTATTTTGTTTTCTATCCTTATGTGTACTTCTTTTCTCCCTTCTTTAAAAAAAAAAGCTATCTGTATTTTTCGGAAATGGACAAGATCGTCCGACTGAACATTCATGGGAACGGGCTAGTCGTTCTCCTTGACACTGGACTAAACAACGTGGAAACCTTAACGAGAAATGCTCAAGGTACTATCGAATAAGTCTGGTATTTCTTCTTCTTCTTCTTCTTCTTCTTCTTCTTCTTCTTCTTCTTCTTCTTCTTCTTTTTCTTCTTCTTTTTCTTCTTCTTCTTCTTCTTCTTCTTCTTCTTCTGCTTCTTCTTCTTTCCTTCTTCTTCTTCTTCTCCTTTTCTTCTTCTTCTCCTTAAAGGTTAATAAAATGGATTGGGATTATAAAACACAACGTTTAAGTAATGCACACAAAAAAGATATTTTGATGAAATTTTTATTTCTATTTGTATTTATATTTTCTTGGTAGCATCATGTTACACACGGATATCCTCAGTTATACTCCTTAGTTGCATATAGCGAAATAATTATATGAAAGGACAAAATGAGTTAGAATTTCCTAAGTGATTTGTATTTCAACGAGCTCACAGTCCGAGGGTGAAATATAATGACACGAGGATCATTCTTAATTTGGAAGACAACGCATGTTGCATAAATCTTCGATATACAATGTATATATAATTATATATATATATTTCACGTGCAAAAGCTATTTATTTTACACGTTCGTGTACATAATAACAAATAATTTTATGTCACATGATAGCTTTTCAGCCTTTAGGATACTCTCCAACAAATGAAATATCTTGATACTCTTTGTTGTTTTAATGTTGCTTATATGTAGAATATTGAAAAAAAATATCCTTTCTCCCTGTTTACAGACAACTGTTTGTACTGGATCAACGAACCAGGAATCATCGAAAGATACAACACTCTGACGTGTGAGCGTAGCACCCTCCACAATATAACCAACATGATAGGACATATTCAGCAAATTGTTGTGTACAACGGTGTGTTCTACTGGGCGGACAGTGGCCGGGGAGGGATAGGCTACATCGACCTCCAAGATCCGTCAAATTATGGCTTTGTCAGCAAGATCACACAGATGAACGGACAGGAACGTGCTTTAGGTGGAATAACGGATTTGAAAGTGTTCACTGACGAAGAAGGTGACTAGTACTATTATTGTTATATTATATCATCATATCATATTAAATAATATAATATAATATAATATAGTATAATATGATAATATATTATTATTTTATATCATATTATATCATATCAAATTATATTATATTACATTATATTGTGATATACAAGGCCTATTACTAATAGCAAAAAAATCAACCTGTAGCTCCTAGATTAGTATATTTTCACCGTGCTCCATAAATTTTGTGCTTCCTTCGAATACTTGCAAATCGTCCACTACAAATTTGTCTAATATAAAGTCATTAAAGTTACCTTCATCACAGTCGGTGTACAACTTGATAACCGACGCCTGAAGCGCATAGGGACGTTATAGAAGTTTGTTTTAGCAAATATCAAAGTGTTAAGTTTGGAGTAGTATAAATATTTTGTTAGATAAGCAATGAACTTGTAATTTTCATATGTTATTGACCCTACATGTGGAAGCTTTTCTATTAAGTTTGCAGTCATGAGTGAAATGGACTTTTGAAATATGGAGAAATATGTATTTTGAAGCAATTCATATTTTCGAACAAAATTGATAAAAATCACATTTTCGGCACAAAATTGTTATACAAATCATCACCAAACCCAGCGAATGTGGTATCATGTTTTAGAGAATTTAATGCCCTTTAATATGCTACCACAAAAGTGATAGAATGAGGTTCTGTTACAAAAAATCTTCAAAATTGTTCAATACTAGTTACATATGGCGGCCATTTTGAAAATCCAAAATGGATGCTCGGACAGGGTTTTGTGCAAATTCCAACATCAATTTTTGGATTCCCCATGTTCTACCGATTCCAAAAATGTATAGTTTTGCTAATCTCTAAAAATTTTGAACAAAAATACATAGTGAACCTCACTTTTATATCATAATGCGATCTGCGCTATACATGACGGCCTATTGAAAGTATTATTCTTATTCATCCATGCTATTTTTTCCTATCTTTTAAACAGTCAACTCGTGTAGCTTAAACCCGTGTAGTAAGCGCATAACCTGCGTCGAGGAGGATATGACTTATTCATGTCCTATCACCGGCACTGAAAACATCACCACTGGGAACAACACTGGGAACAACACTGCGAACATCACTGCGAACAACACTGCGAATAACACTGCGAACAACACTGCGAATAACACTGCGAACAACACTACGAACACCGCTGCAAGCACCACAGTGGAAACACCCAAGCAACGTAAGACAATGTTAATATACTAACTTATACATGTATGAGGTTATCTGGGATGTAAGAGGTTATCAAGTTCAAGCACATTTTTCCCCTATAAAATACATAAAAGCACATATTAATATAAACCCCCCCCCCCCCCCCCCCCCCCGAAACAACAGTGGGGAAATTCTTCGCTCACCGTCCCTCCCACCTATATTCAAAGGATAGGGCCGGCGGGATTCCAGCGGAAATATTAAAAAAGTTGAGAACATTTATGGTTCATGCTTTTCGCCATTCATAAACACTCGGGGTTTGAAGCCAGAATTTGAACTGTATTTTCGTAGTTCTGCTTGGACTAAAATTAGTTCACTTTCTAGAATAATAGTAAATGGCCGGTATTTTCGAACGTGTCTTAACTTTGGTCCTGGGCCCTGTTTCATAAAAGTTGTTATCAATAACAACTGCTACAGATATATGACAAATTTGCTCTAAGCCAATCCAATTCAATCATTTCAGTAGCTTATAACAATTATCGTAACTTTTATTGAAACAAGTTTTATGAAACAGGACACATGTTTGATAGATTTAGTCCACTTATTTATGGAGCACTAACTTTCAACCTCCTCGTTCCGTAAATAAACGAACAAAAATCATGTCGAGGTGAAATCATTTTCTCATTTTCACTTCATGACTGGATGCTGTTCGTTTATTCATTTTTTTTTCTTCAGAATTACAATAATTTGCACAGGATAAAAAGCTTGGAACTTAGCGCTCCATGGACGAAGTTTAACCAGGGTTACCTTAGTGCACTTTAATACGAGCCAATAAAATTGACAATAATACTAATTATTTTACCTTTTTCTCTATATATTTCAGTCACTAACCCCTGCCTTCAGTATCCATGTGACAATGTTAATGGGTTCTGTTACAATGAGGGCGGCATACCAACCTGTACTTGTATTTTCGGATTTGACCTGGCAGATGACGGGGTCACGTGCCAACGTAAGTAGTTCTTCTTGTTTAATCCTTAAAGAGATGGTGAGTTCTGGGTACTGTTTCATAATATTTGTCATCAATGACGAGTTGCAATATCTGTTATAAGCTACTGAAATCCTTGCATCAGATTGTCTGAGAGCAAATTTGTCGGTAAAAATCACCGACAAGACACTTGATGAAACGCCCCCCTGGTTAAGATGACAAATAACTGATGAGCTTTCTCATTCGTTTGATGTCGGTTTGGAAGGACATCATAGTAGAAACATCCCCTGAAAAGCATTGCTCCTGAAATGCTCTTATATTCGAAATATGACTAGAAATAGCTGAAATGTTCGGGCCGAACAATCATGCCACTTGTGTGTGTAGTCCCAAATACCCACTTCTGTTTGCAGTACATGTGCTTTTGAGCAAGATTTAGTTAATTTATTATCTATTTTGATGATTCCAAAACAACACAGTATAAAACAATGCTTATGTAGACATGGTCAACCTTTCCCAATTGCTTTGAGACAGTTTCTTTCACAACTCCATGACCAGGGCCCTCTTGCATAAAAAGTTGCAATCAAAGGCAACTCAAAAAATTAAACGCAACTTGATTTTCAACCAATCAGGATCGCGTATTGGGGACTTGCGTTTAATTTTTTTGAGTTGCGATTAAACGCAATATTTTATGCAAGAGGGCCCAGAACTCTACTTTATCTTTAACCTCTAAAGATATGGTGAGTTCTGGTAAAGCGGACAAATAATCTATAAGCTTTCTCATTCTTTTGATGTCGGTTTTGAAGAACATCATAATAAAAATGTCTCCCGAAAAAGGAATGCTCGATCTTCAAATGACCTCATATTCGAAATATGACTAGTAGAAGTAGCTGAAGTGTTTGGCCCAAGCATTCATGCCACATGTGTGTGTGTGTAGTCCCATATACCCATTCCTGTGTGCAGATCATGTGCTTTGCAGCAAGATTGCGTCAAGTTCTTATCATTTTGATGATTCCAAAATCTCAAAAATAGACAGTAATTCTGATGTAGACATGATCAGTCTTTCCAAATTGCTTCTAGACAGTTTCTTTCACAATGTAATTACATCACCGGAACTCAACTTCATCTTTAACCCTTAATTTAATTTTGAAGTATTCCTGGGTTTGTCTATGGATGCAACTGGGATGCAATCCTCTTTGAAAGAATGAAAGAATATCATAGAAAAATACCCCCTATAAAAAGGACTACTCTTCAAATACCTTCATGTTCGAAAAAAATGACGAAAAAAAATATCTGAAAAGTTTGGATCAAACTTCCATGGCAAGTGTGTGTGTGTCTAATATAGTCATAATTATTTCTGTTGCCGAGCATGTGACTTACAGCAAGATTGAGTCAATGTCCTATCTTTTTGATGATTCCCAAACCTCACAGTATACAACAATTCTCATGTACATGTTCCCACTCGGCAAACAGTGTCTACTCAACTTTTTCTTTTACTCCGGATACTTCTCTCAAAGTTATATATATTTTTTTAAAACCATATTTGATTAGCCCACGAAAACTGTACCCAGTGCGGAAATGGTGAATGCGTGGTCAGAGACGGCATGTACCAGTGTGTCTGCAGCGAGGGATTTCTACTCGGTGAAGGAGAACATGCTGAATGCGAAGATATCAATGAGTGTGAAAGCTCCCCATGCGACCAGAAATATGGCGAGTGTGTGAACACCGTTGGTGCCCATTACTGTACCTGTCCTCAAGGCCTCACCATTGGTGAAGATGATGCTACGTGTCAGGGTATGCTCATTCAAACATGAGTCAATTATATATATATATACATATATATATTGTAAGAAATATACATATATATATTGTAAGACATAACAATAACAATAATGATAATAATAATAATCATTATAATAACAAACAACGTAATTAATATTATTATAATTATATTGATTAGTACTTAACCATTGTAAGAAATTGAAATGTATATTCCGGTGTAAATGTCGGCCATCATTTTGTTTTTATACAGTCCTGATGAAGATCATTGATCGAAAGCTTGACAAATAAAGAAGGACAATAAAAGCTACGACCGTCTCATAGTGACATTTCTTTCATTATATATATATATATATATATGTATATATTGCCATTGTCCAATAAAGTGTGACGATTGAGTCAATAGCATTTTTTATGCCAGTGGTTTTGAACAATCAGAGAATAAGAATCTTGATCTGTGGTTCATGCATATTGATGATGATTTTTTTTTTTTTTTTTTTTTTTAATGTTGACAGAGACCGTCAAAAGAGGAGGTTCATATTAATGTGTAATATCCAAAATCCATGTTGATAACAGAGTTATTCGTGGGTCCAGTTTTACTTTGTAGAAGATGATACCTTTTTCGTTCTGAGACATAATTTGAAGGAAAAATGATTATAGATTCAATATTTCTTCTTAATTTTTTATTTATGTTAAACATGTCATTAACAGACGCAGTCCTCCTTAAGCAAAAGATGCCTCATGTGCTTTACTGCATGTATGTACTGTATCCGACTCTTTCCTATGTTGCGGTGTGTTTATTCTTTTCAGTAAACTGTATGGAGAATCCGTGTAGCAATGGAGCGACTTGTTCAGATAACCGGTTGCGGTGTGTTTATTCTTTTCAGTAAACTGTATGGAGAATCCGTGTAGCAATGGAGCGACTTGTTCAGATAACCAGTGCTTCTGTGATGACGGGTTCATGGGTGTGCTTTGTCAGCAAGGTGGGTTTCTTATAACGACACATTTCTCATCTCATAATCTTAATTCTTGAAAGTGTAGTGGTATGGTGATTCATTCACTGGACTTTCAATCGAAAGGTTGAGGGGTCGAATCCTTCCCTGACACTAGCATCCTTTCGCGAGACATTTATCCACATTTGCCACTTCCCGCCCAGCTATAAATGGGTACCGGGTCCCTGTTTCATAAAACTTGTCATCAATGACAAGTTGCAATAATTGTTATAAGGTACTGAAATCCTTGCACCTGATTGGCTGAGAGCAAATTTGTCGGTAAAAATCACCGACAAGACACTTAATGAAACGCCCCCCTGATATGCCTGAGTTACATATTATTGCCGCTGAGCGAAAATCGGGGTAATAACACACTGTATAGCACTTTGAGATTTTGACATTAGAAAGGCGCTATATGAATGGAAGCTATTATTATTATTATTATTATTATTATTATTATTATTATTATTATTATTATTATTATTATTATTATTATCATCATTATTATTATTATTATTATTATTATTATTATTATTATTATTATTATTATAATTATTAGGTGGTCTGTCATGGACGGATCACCTCTTAATTTCGTCAGAATTTTCTTTCTTTAATTCTTTAAAAAAAAAATTCCACCCACTTTTTTTTGTCTTTAGATAAGTCAAAATCAGCACGATCATTTTTCTTCAAATTTCAGTCATAAAGCCCTAGTATGAGATCAAATCCCAATAACTTAATAAGTTTTTCAAGGTCATCCGGTAATCGTGACGTCGTCAAGGCGCCATTTTGCGAAAATCAATTTATTTTCATATCTCCATAATGGAAATTCAATTCTTGTTCATACATGGCATAATAAAAGAATCACGTACACGCACATACTCACGCGTTTTTGTGTCTGTAGGCTATATTTTGATTAAAAACCTTTTTTAGTGAAATGGAAAGGGTAATAGTTCAGGATGGTTATGAATGATTTCTTGGACTTTTTGACCTAGAAAATGCATATACGCACGAAAACCGCGCGCTCGTGCATTTTCCATCGACTTAGTATTGTTAATATATTAACATGGTCATATCTTGGAAACGGCACTGTGAATCTGTTTCAAAATTGGCACATTGATAAATCTTAAGTAGAACTTTCAAATATATCAAGATCAGAAGCCTGGGAACGATTTTGTTACTGGGGGTGCTGTGAGCAAAAAAAAAAAAAAAAAAAAAAAAAAAAAGGTCCTCAGCGCTTTGGGGTCTCTTTTTAACTCCAAAAATCTCTGACAAGCAAAAATGAATAAATGAATATATAAATAAAAAAAGTCCTCACCGTTTTGGAATCTCTTTTTAACTCCAAAAATCTCTGACAAGCAAAAAAAAACACAAAAAAGGTTCCTCACCGTTTTGGGGGTCTCTTTTTAACTACTTTTTAGTTACAGCACCCCAGGATCAAGATGAATGATGGCGATTCAATTTTGCGTTAGCAGAACGTCAAAACGTTCTTTTGAAGTTATGTATATATTTCCAAAACGTCAGAGTCGACCAAGTTGAAACTTGGTACAATTATAGTACTAAACAGTAACAGTCGCCTCTATTTATATTAATGGCATTGCGTAAACCTTGCGTCAGCAGAGCGTCAAAATATTTTACCAACTTTATGTCTATATCTCCAATACGTCATGGAGTCAACAAGTTGAAAATTGGTACAGTTTTAGTACTAAACAGTCATAATCAGCTCTATGAATATTAATGACGTCACGTAGGCCTTGCGTCAACAGAGCGTCAAAACGTTGTTCTGATATTCCATATCTCTAAACTAGCATGATCATTCAAGATGAAACTTGGTTTATCTATAGTACTTAATAGTCAAAAACAGTCTTATGAACATAACTGACGTAACATCAACTTTGAGTCAGCACTCAAGCAAAGCGTCAAAACAACAGTGCTCTGGCGTCATTTTTATATCTGGAAAGTGGCTTAGTCAGTCACGTAAAAACTTGCTACGAGAACATTAATATCATTATCGTAATTATTACTATTACTTATCAACATTATTATTGTAATTATGTTTATCATCATTTCATGAAACAATTTGACATTGAAACATATTTAGTAGACACATTATGATTATAGTCATTATTATTATAATTATTATGCCTATTATTATTGTCAATTGTCATTGCTATTATTAACATATTTATTATCGTCATTACCATCATCATTATCTTTATTATTATCATCAATGGGAGAGAGAGAGAGAAAAAAAAAAGAGTGGGCAACGTGAAAAGGGAGATTAAACAACGCACTTCCACACCCTCTCCTTATCCGATGACCTTGTTGTCTCGAATTTTATCCAAGTCGCAAGACCGGTGCCCCATACCGCCAGTGCATCCTTGATGTCTGGACCCACGCTACACCTCTGATTCTACCCTCAAAGATTAAAGGTCCCCTGAAACAAAAATGCAAGTTGATTTCTGTTGATGTGCAGGGATGCATACAACTCATATTTTGTTATTCAATCATCTAAATATGTTTAATAGATTTTTAAATATTTTTTGAAATCATTTTCTCAAGCATGCTAAGCTCCACCCTAAAAAAATGCTTCAGATCTCATTCCTGCAGTGTCACCATCTGTCAATCATTAGTGACTAAGCTAAGGAAAGACGGTGGTATGTAGCTTTGTCAGAGATGAACATCTGTTCTAATAGACCGTACAATGTCTACATACTATTTGTTATGTCAGACATGCTTTAACATCACCAGGAAAAGAATGGTAATGAGGAGGTATTGTTCGAAAGCATGCAATTCAACTGTGAGCATGTGCTGAGCTGGCAACCGAGCACAGGTATATACTCCAAAAGCGGAGTATGGAGCAAGGTAACTATAGAGCCCTCATCGTTCAGTGCGAGACAGTGTGTACAAAAGGCATGGGGAAAATCGTGCAATGTTGACCTGCTGTTGAAAATATATTTTTCAAAAATAATTCTGCGGATATATTCATTTCAAATGTTTGTCATTTCATATGACGGATCATTCTGCCTCGCACTGAACGATGAGGGCTCTATATTCATACGCCGTTTTCGGAGTATACACCTGTGCTCGGTTTTCCGAAGTTGGGTCTGACTGGCTGGGGGAAGTTACATTCCACTGTCTATTGCAGAATGTTACTGTAGTACAACTATATCATAGCATTTACAAACTTAAAGTGATTTGGTAACTTTGTAGAGGCTTGATAAAATCTGAGCTGCCTGGCCTTACATGCTATCAGTGTGTGTAATATGGTGTAAAAATGAAGCCCAGGGGAAAAAAGCACTTAAAAATCATCATGTGCTTCACAAAAGTAAACATATGCAAGTGACCGGAAATGTCGGACTCATTTTCCCCCATAGACTCAGTGTTCGAATAAACTTTCGTAAGTGGAAGTATTCAGTCATAGATATCTTAATAATAGCATTATATATTTGAAAACCTTTCTATGCCTGGCTATTTATTTGTCCTTCTGAACATCATTGTACAAGATAGATATCAAAATTCAACAATTTATTAAATCAAGCCTCCACAAAGTTACCAAATCCCTTTAATAACACTTAACATGACATTAATACAAAATTGATAATACCTAACATGGCATTGATACAAAATTAACAATACATGCATAGAATTAAAAAAAAATAACTTATTAAGCATAAAGATTGAAAGAAATGGAAGGGGTTTAACTATTCTGGGAAGAGATATATTTTCAACAATTTCTTTTATTTGTTTGTGGAATTTGCTAATTTTAAATTCTATTGCTCACATATTTGAAATGTGAATGAATTGAATATTAATTGAATGGTTTGTTGAACATGGCAGCCCAAGGGCTGTATCACATTCAACGATAGACCCTTCAAAAGCACCTTTGCGTTTACAAATATTATCAGAGAAAGTACTATTACGTTCAAATGTTGAGTACAAAATCTCTTTTTATGAAATATAGACACGCACTTCCAAAAAAGAAAAACCCTCATATTGGTAGATTTATGACGCATGAATATCTAATGATATATCCTACAATATATGTACCAATAAAAAAAAAAACAGCAACAACAAAATTACCTGTACTAAATCCTGTATATCTCTTAAGTTGAGGAATTAATTACATGTTAATGCTGTCGAGCGATCTCCGACTCATGACCCCACGGGAGTACTTTCTCGGGGTTTTCTGTCTGTCTGTCTCGCTCTGTCTGTCTCTCTGTCTGTCTGTCTGTCTCTCTCTCTTGTAGGTTCTCATATAACTTACCTTGAGATTTATACACTTCTGTGGTCACTGCAATCCACTTACTCCTTTTAATCACACTCCCCCTTCCCCTTTTTACCATGCACTTTTTCAAGTATATAATGTTCTGCTTCATTCCTTTCATTACAATATCCATCACGTGCTAGTCTTTCATGAGGCAACCTTGAATGAACTGTTTTGTACTTCCGTCATTCTTGATTTTTATGGCGTTTTTTCTGGACAGAAAAAATATAAAGTTTGATATGATAATCAATTTACATCTTTATAGAATATATTTCTATCTTTTCGGCAGAAAAATATAAATTATAACCACTCTTTAGGGCCTTGTGAAAACGGAGGCCTTTGTACTAACACGTGCAAGTATACTTGCCTGTATTCCATGGTGCTTTTTGTGAAATCAGTAAGAGGTTTCTGATGTAATGCAATGTAATTAGATACATATTACCCATATACCTCTAAATGTGCAAGGCGATCAATACACTTTGTTGTCTTACTTTGACAAAGAGCGTATCTAACAAATTTTAAGTAGATTATTTCGACATAACCGTATACATTTCCAAGAATTTTTGTTATTCCTAGAATACTAAATATGCAGTCATGAACGAACAAGTTAAGACCAGAAAATTTCAGATAATATATTTATTGCGATGAGAAAAAGAAGAAAGACCATAATAGCAAGGTACAATTGCTTTGATAGTTTATTCATTCAAGTAAAGAAAAACAATTTTTTTGTCGATTACAGTGTGTAAGAGGAGCTTGGTCTAGGACATTTTATTTGAAGGGTTGTAAAGGGACACGTTTTTCAGAGTGTATGCTACACATACATGGCATAATCATATTTCCCTCCAATTTTTTTTTTTAAGTCAATGGGTTTTAGTTTTAACATTGAATGTCCCCTATAATTCTTTTTAACAACGAAATGGCCAACACTATGGCCCATCACAAAGTATTAGGTCATTTGTGTTCTATACTTGAAGAAGTATAATTGAATAATAAACACAACGAACGATCTGACAATGACTAGTCTACAGGCGCAGACTCTACTTTTACACTTAAACAAACTTTCATAAAGCCCTGAGACTACCTTTTCTTTGCCAGTCACTGGCTGTGTCAGGAGTTATACGAGGAGCTGAATGCCTAAGGGCGAGCGTGATTAAAGTCACCTTTTTTAGATCCTGCCAAACAGTGTGCATGTTATGTAATTCTGTGTTGATTAAACGAATAGAATTAAAATGATAATACTAATGATAATAATAACAATAGTAGTAGTTGCCTAGTAGTAGTAGTAGTAGTAGTAGTAGTAGTAGTAGTAGTAGTAGTAGTAGTAGTAGTAGTAGTAATAGTATGCCTGGTGATATGCAATATATTGACCTTGCAGTCTACATACCTTTACGGTTTAGATACTCTATTAATTACGTAACGACTGACGAGGGTTTGTACTTTCAAACATAAAAAGGATAGACAAGGACAGGATCAGTTTCCATGTAATTCCTGACATGATACCAGCTGTATATAATCGTGTATATACGTGTGTCGTTTTATATCCTGTTTATGCTCTTGTTTCATTAAATGATACTCTAATCTTTAAGTCAGGGAACCTGAATTACAAGCTTTGCTTTTCAAGGCTTCCTCCACAATACAGCTAGCATTTATTTACTTACCAATTACAGCGTAATTTTTGTTTTAAAACCTAATTTATGTGCCAGATTTCATTCTTAATGGTTTTTCAATATTCTCATAATGATTTTTGTAAACTGAAAGTCTTTGTAAATTATTTGCTGTTATTGTGGAAATAAATGAAATGAAAATAATAACAGGGCTGTTGACCTGTTACTCTTGACGTGTTGATACCATGGGGGGGGGGGGGGTGCTAGTTTTTCTGAAACACAAATTTCTCATTGCAGGGGATTCATAATTTCGAAAATGCAAAAGGGTACATAATTCCGAAAATGCAATAGAGCTCAATATAACTTTTCGGAATTACGAACCTTCGAAAAAGTTAACTCTTTTTCATTTTACCCAATTTCATTTTCGGAATTACGAGCCGTCGGAGTAACGAATCTTCGAGACATAGACATGATTAAGTGTCCGTTTAATTCAATGAACTTTCTGCGTATCTTTAATGAGACATGTTTAATCGAATATAGTGAAATGATTTAGAGTCGCATTCATGGATTGCATTATTTTTCATAAACAAATAGCTGAGGTTAATTCACAGCTTTTCCTATCATTCCTAAGTTTCATTGCAAAATATAACTCCCTACGTAGTAACTTTTTACAATAAAGACAACGACATGAGGATAGCAATATAATAATATTGAAGCTGCTTCAATATCTGTATTTTGCTTCCATCATTGGAACATAGTTGTTTATATAGTTTGAATGACGGGATTTGTTTAAAGAACTAGAAAATAACATTAAGTGATAATGAATTAGCCAAGATTTTGGAGTTGATACTGAATGCATAAGACCTAACTATAAAGTCTGTAACATTGTTTGAAACGTAAGCCTATTGGAAGCCTATAACACTAAAATAGATACTGTTTTAGCTGGTTTATTATGATCACTTTAAACAATAGATTGAACCTTACTTTGTGAAGAAAAAAAAATGATATAACATTTTTTGAGAAAGTATATCATTCTTAAATATAAAAACAGAGTAGTCATAAAATTATGTTGTCCTTTTCGTACTGATGATAATAATAATCGATTCGAAGTAACTGAGTTTCGTTCAGCCGGTGAGGGGGCGTTTGCATAATGGGGATTACACAACCGGCTTCCAAGGTTTGTGAAATGTGATTTAACAAGGACACTGACTGCGGGTTGGAAGGGGTTTCTCTCCTTTTCGGGTTCCCTGTCCATATATGCATTCTTTCTTCCTATTCCTCCCATTTTCCTCTTTTTTTTCTCATCATTCAAGTGGGCACGTTTCCCCCATACATAAATAGATTTTGCCGCCTCTGTATAAAATGAATTTTTTCGTCTTTTAGTGGTATTTTATTTTTCATAATACTATGTATTTAATAATTCATTCTCCATGTAAAGCGCAAGGATAATTGATTATTGATTATGTTGATCTATATAAACTGCACGTTATCTTTATTATCGTTATTATTATTTTTTTTTAAATAAATATTATTATTTGTTTTTACCATTATTATTATTATTTTTTTAAATATCATTATTTGTTTTTATCATTATTATTATTATTATTATTATTATTATTATTATTATTATCATTAATATCATTATTTGTTTTTTATCATTATCATTATTATCATTATTATTATTATTATTATTATTATTATTATTATTATTATTATCATTAATATCATTATTTGTTTTTATCATTATTATTATCATTATTATTATTATTATTATTACTATTATTATTATCATCATCATCATTATAATATTATTGTGACTAATACATGTAATAGTAGTAGTAGTGTCATTGATATTTGTCATAAAATCATATCATATATTATATCTTGTATGATCATCATCATTAATATCATCATGAATGGGCCCCTATTATTATTTTCTGTTATTATTACTGTTATTATTATCATTTTCATGATCGTTATCATTTCATATTTAGAACAAAATGACCTCGGGAACATAGGAGAAGAAGAAGAGTTGGAATCAGGACCGAAATGCAAACCGTCAGACCAAGATGAGATTCAAACCCGAAGAGTACCCGTGTCAGCTATCGTCATCATCATCATCTTCGTACTAATCGTTGTCTTCATCATCATCGTCATCGTAGTTTGTTACAGACGTAAGAGAAATAAAGACAAGCCTTCTGCTTGATCTCCGCTAGGGTATTGTCGAGGATAATATCCATGACTGGGTCTGCATAAAGAGTTGCGTTTGTCTGCTTTGCCACAGTTGATTTTTTGTCAGACGTATGATGGGGAGCCCTATATCTGCGCTCCCAAGATTTGATCTGAAATTGAACAAGAATTAATTTGATATTCCTCTAATGCATAATATTATATTATTCCTGATATTCTAAAGAGTATGTGTGCCAAAAATCTCATCAAAATCAGAGCAAGAAAAATGCCATTTTTACAAGAAAATGCAAGAGGACTAATGTCAGTCAAATACTCCATGGGGGTGGGGGTGTACGAGTAGTTGTCTTTATTTGGTGCATTGGGTTTGAATATATCATCTTTTTAGAGAAAGTCCAATGCATAATTCGGTCATTTGATGTCCCATAAGTACAAAGTAGTATTGTGAACGACATCAAGAAACATTCTTTAAAGGGAGACTTTAGTTCTGGCAGAGGTAAAAAATAATTTGTGAGTTTTCTCATTCTTTTTATTTTAGTTTAGAAGATTGTGATATGTCCCCTGAAAAGGAATGTTCTTCAAATGTTCTCACATTCAAAATATGACAATAAACGGCTGAAATGATCGGGCCAAACATTTGTATGTAGTCCCATATACACATTTCTGTGTGAAGTGCATGTGACTCGCAGCGAGATTGAGTCAATTTCTTATCATTTTGGTGATTCAAAAAACCTTACAGCATACCCCAATTCTTATTTGCTATATAATCAACCTTTCCCAATTGCTTTGAGACAGTTTCTTTTACAATTCAGTCTCATGACCAGAATTCAACTTTATCTTTAAGAGTATTAACTTGATGAGCTCTATGAGGGCTACAAAATAAATACAATCATCCCATTAAATACAACTTATAAGACATAGCCGGTAACATATGGGACAAAATAGCGTCGATTTGCTAATTGATAACTGGCGTTAGTAAGGTAGTCAATATTAATACATTGTTAACTGTAAATTAAAATATTTCACTTGGCAGTTATTTATATATTGTTAACTGTAAATATAAATATATTTCACTTTAAATTTACTCAAAGTTGAGGCCTGTTTATGAAAAATGAGCAGGGCATTTGTGTTGCTGATGGTATTGTTTTCTAACTGTAATTAGATTATTAATTTGTTGCTAATAGTCAGGCTGTGATTTTGATTTAATTATTTCTCTGTGAACTTACTTCTAAGATGTACTTGGCGTTTTTCCTAAGTTGGGAGATTATATAATTCGTCGTCATTTTTACGAACCGACGAATCCGTGCGCGGTGCATAGAAACGTGAATTGGCGGGAAACGAAGTTATATATTTAGGTTTTCTTAGATAACGAAATTTGCTTTCGTTGCATAATTTCATATATCGATATATACATCATAAGAAAGCTTATGACTTTAATTTTGAAATGGTGTATATTATTATGTATATTAATACGGAATAAGGAAGCACTGGCTTCAAACACGATTCGACGGTTCGTAAAACCGTTTTCTCCAGAGCGCGTATTCGGTAATCTATTTCTTTAAATTGTTCTGCTTCTTTTAAAACCAACCTGTAATCAGGGAACACCCCCTTCTTTTAAACCTTGCCAGAGGGCGCTGGTACGTCGATTTGTTTTCTAATTTTAGCCCTCCCTGTTAAGAGACAATTGCTCTACTACTGAGCCATCGCGCCTAGAGATTTATATTAGAATGATTAGGTGTTTAACATGTTAAATGCAAACATTGGATCTTGGGATACAAATTTGCCCCTTGGGAAGAGTGAATATCTGATTAGACCTCAACGATAACCATAAATCCTTCCCAAATCCCTCCCCTGTGTTTTTAATAAGATAAGTCGATTGGAAATCGGTGTTGCATGTAGCTCTGGGTTCCGTTTCATAAAACTCGTTATCAGTAACAGCTGTCACATTTCTATGACAAATCTGCTCTCAGCCAATCAGATGCAAGGATTTCAGTAGCTTATAACAGTTATTGCAACTTGTTATTGATAACAAGTTTTAGGAAACAGGGCCCAGAACTAAAAGATTTATGCTAATAAGCCTCCCTCAACGATTCCATCCATGTATACGTGTGTTAACCCATTGACTACTGAATTCCCTCTTTCCCATAGGCTTAATACAGGGACCACGCGGTTCCCGTAGGCAATGTATTGGCAATGTATTAACAGAGAGTTTAACACTGAAGCGAAATGAAATGTATTTAAAGGTCATGTAAAGTTTTGGTAAGCCCTCAAAAACTGTTCGTCAGATTTCTTCAATTTTTGTTGATAAATAGCAAGATACTAGCAATACTAAGACACTGTGAAGATTTCGCCTCCTAAAGTTTAATATTAAACAAATAAGAGGCAAAAAACTAATTTATGTGCCGGGACAGGCACGTAAAATCCCAACAAAGGCAGCATGTGCTATACACTGTACACACACGTGTAAAACCAATGATGAGTAGCTATACACACAGTGCACACACGCTGTCTCAAGATTGCTGTGCAGGGAGCAGTCGGGGTGGAATGGTCCTAGCATAATGGCAGTGATCAAGCATTCCTTACAGATATTTACACTGAAATTCACCAGAAATCATAGATGGAATACCAAATGATCTCTTACAGACAAGGAGAACAACATGAGACTATATTTAACATGTTACTTTACAATTTCTTTTTGCTACCAATACTCCACATGAGCTTTAAATGATAAATGGACGCGATAAAATTGTTACATGTACGGTTTCGTTTTTGTTTTTTGTTTGTTTGGTTTTTTTTTTTTTTTTTTTTTTGTTGTTGTTGTTTTCGGGGGGGGGGGGGGATTTGTAATTACTTATTTCTTTGAGTCCTATATTCCGATACAATATGCCTCTTGTACATGCTTTGTGCATAATTTCTGAAGAAAAAAGTGCGGGCACTTCCCGACAACCGAAATATGTCATACCTTTATACGTACACACACAAAAAAGAAATAAGCACCGAACTGTTTGCTTGTCATCCCCTTCCTCTTTCTCTCATGAAATTTTTCTTTTTTCTTTTTACTTACTTTTTTGTTGTTGTTGTTGTTGCCAAAAGGGCACCGAAAATTGTGACAACAATTTTTCTTCTGATTTTAGGTGACTTTGGAGTAAAACAAAATTGGACAAAATAGGCACATGAAACGTAAAAGACCCCGGCCCTTCTCTCTCTCTCTCTCTCTCTCTCTCTCTCTCTTTTCCTACTATTTTGCTTGTTTTAGGGATTTTTTTTTTCCACGACCCCTTTTGCAAAAGCATCTTGTATCCGCCCCTGTAAAATATCCATGGCACAGAATTAAATTAGGTTAGAATAATAATTCTACAAAATAATACTGGTAGGCTTCGATGAATACGAGCTATAAAAATCGTTTTATAAACAAAAATTATGTAAGGGCTTTTCAAGGTTACAGCTTCGCATACCATGAAAAAAATTTGTTGCTAATATAAATATAGAACATCAACAAAATCTGAGGAAAATAAAACAAAATAAATATATGAAAAGGTAGAGACAAAGGACAAACATAAGAAGAGATAGAGACAGAGAGAGAGGGAAAGAGAGAGAGAGAGAGAGAGAGAAAGTGGGTAATGAGAAAGCGAGTGATACATTCGAGACAATCATATAAAGGACAGAGAAAGAGGGAAATCGTGAGTATATGTGTTTTGATGAAGAAAGCCATATACTATTGAAATCAGAAGTATATGTATATACATTTATTTCTAATTGTACATACAAAAAATGGTGGGTGTGTGTGTGTGTGTGTATTTTGATGAAGAAAGCCATTATACTATTGAAATCAGAAGTATATGTATATACATTTATTTCTAATTGTACATTCAAAAAAGGGTGTGTGTGTGTGTGTGTGTATTTTCATGAAGAAAGCCATACACTATATTGAAATCAGAAGTATATGTATATACATTTATTTCTAATTGTACATACAAAAAAGGGTGTGTGTGTGTGTATGTGTATTTTGATGAAGAAAGCCATACACTATATTGAAATCAGAAGTATATGTATATACATTTATTTCTAATTGTACATACAAAAAAGGGTGTGCGTGTGTGTGTGTATTTTGATGAAGAAAGCCATGCACTATATTGAAATCAGAAGTATATGTATATACATTTATTTCTAATTGTACATTCAAAAAAGGGTGTGTGTGTGTGTGTGTATTTTCATGAAGAAAGCCATACACTATATTGAAATTAGAAGTATATGTATATACATTTATTTCTAATTGTACATACAAAAAAGGGTGTGTGTGTGTATGTGTATTTTGATGAAGAAAGCCATACACTATATTGAAATCAGAAGTATATGTATATACATTTATTTCTAATTGTACATACAAAAAAGGGTGTGTGTGTGTGTATGTGTATTTTGATGAAGAAAGCCATACACTATATTGAAATCAGAAGTATATGTATATACATTTATTTCTAATTGTACATACAAAAAAGGGTGTGTGTGTGTATGTGTATTTTGATGAAGAAAGCCATACACTATATTGAAATCAGAAGTATATGTATATACATTTATTTCTAATTGTACATACAAAAAAGGGTAGACAGGTATAGCCGTATGAGCGAGGACGGTGAACAAAGAAAAATTCCTGAGAACAATAGTCCTCGGAAGTTGAACAATAGTCCTCGGACGCCAAACAATAGATTTGAGCCTTATTCCGTCAGCTTTCCGAGGACAGGAGAATAATAGAGGAACAATAGCTGTCCTCGAGAGTAAAGCAAAAAAGACTCTGTGTGTGTGTGTGTGTATTTTGATGAAGAAAGCCATATATAAATCGAAAGTATATGTATATGCATATAAATTTTATTGTACATACAATCTACTTTTCCTTCTATTTTTCTTCCTTCTTCTCTTTATCTCTCTAGCTCTGTTTCTCCCACTATCTCTCTCTTTCTCTGTCTTTTTCTCTGTCCCTTGTTTCTTTCTCTATATCCTTTTTTCTCTACTGTTTTCTCGTTCTTTCTTTCTCTCTCTCTCTCTCTCTTTAGCCCTCTCCTCAGCTATTTGCTCTTTTTTTTTTCTTACCTTTTTCCATCCCTTTTCTCCTATCTTTGATGACATAGAAGTTTTAATTATATGTTTAAAATTGTACATGTAATATTGAAAAGTTTAATTCAGTTTGAACATTCGTGATTTGTATATTACATAAGTTTAATGTTTTAATGTTCTGGGGTGGTATTCTGAGATTTATTTTATCTTGATTTTAGTGAAATAATTTTAATTGTCATAACAAAATGTACACTTATGGCGTATCATTGGTTAATGCCTGCGCAAAAGTGGCTGCGTACGCGGAATTCATCTGCTAAGGAGCATCGTATTATGGGAACTACAAAGCCTGTAATTTTAATGTGAGGAGTTTACTGGGATAGATGGAAACCAAGCCGTGGAATGCCTTACAGGTAATGAAAA
>CM046842.1:39620797-39732034 GCA_025618425.1 Heliocidaris tuberculata | reverse complement strand
CCCCCCCCCCCCCCCCCCCGGCCCAAAACAAGCAGATCCCAAAGTCCGCCAACCGAGATCGAGAAGAACATTTACAAAAGAACATGATAATGTACAAAACTGATTACAAGGAAATGGCAAGGTTATGTAACTTTAGAACATATTTACAAGGGATAAAGCTGAATCACTAAAAACATAACATAAAACTAACATATAAAAACATAACCCCCCCCCCCCCCCCCAGTATCTACTGTGTTCGGTTATCAGGTATAACAGATGATACCTGATAACCGAACACAGTAGATAAAGTTTACCTGATAACTGAATATAGGCTACTTCATTTGTTTCCAATCCTGATTTGTTTTTGGTCCTCGTCAATTAAAATCAAATCTTTTTTTCCTTTCGACGGACACTGGGCTAGACATATATAGGTCGCCATGTTTTGATTTTAACTGATGACGCGCATTTTTTTAGTCAGTACGATTGCACATGCATGAAAAACAGCTGATCTACTGATCTACATCCAATTACATTTCCATAACCAACACGTCGTGTGTCCGGACAGGTCACTTTTAAACAGTAAATCGAACACAAATTGTCAAGAATCTTTGACAAGATAGCTTGACAGAATTATTAATTGCAAATATTTACTGGGCTTAGTGTTACTTCATGCATATTTTACAAAATTGACGGCTATTTTTTGTTCAGTGTCCGCCCCCCCCCCCCTCATTTTTCTTTACATGGATTTATGAAAATTCTCGGGCTCGGTGTAATTTCACTAGTGCCCGCGCCGTCCCATCGCGGGAGTTAACCGAGGGAGACTACTGGCTGCTCGCCGTACGCGTCAGAAGAAATGATTCTAGGGAGCAAGGGGCAGTCGGAGGCATGATAGTAAAAAAACTATCATACTCTGAAAAGTTTGACGTCATTAAACCTATTTTTCTCCCGGAGTAATTTCTCTTTTTGGTAAAATTATGATAAATCACATGAAGTGCTCTCGACCAATCCAGGAGCAAGAAATTTTCAATGAGGGATATAAATATATATATCATTTCTGTGTAGATTTATCCAGACCTATTCCAGGTATCACAATGTAGTCATATGGTCAGGGGTCCTAAAGCTACGCAGGTCCTAAAGCTGCGCACCCTGCAAATATGCGCAATGCGACCCGTTAGTCTGGGAGCCTGTCCCGAAATAGTCACCCCATTTTACCCATAAGATTTGACCCCTTAAAGTTACTTAGACCATCTAAGTCATTGACAAAAAGGTTGTCAGCCTTAACGTAGCCGCCTGGTTTAGCCCCCAGAGCCCCCAAAAGAGACCCCAAAGTCGGGTCGATTTCACCCCATCTCCCCCGTGCACCAAACTTTGTCAGTAGGAAGCAGTATGACTGGACATTACAAAACACAAAAAACTGACAAAAATTTATTAATCCAAAGACCAATTAACACCGAATTGCACCGCAAGAAGACTATTATACTTAAAATTATGTCATGAAAGTTTGAATTGAATTGAATTAAACACTTTTGAGTTATAATAGTCAGAAGGTATGAAAACGGTTTTTCTTTACATACAGAGCAATTTGGGGGGCAAAACGTTGTCCAAGGGCACTTTGGAGTTTTCATTTCAGGGGGTCTGACACCCCCTTCCCGATGGACAATTTTGTCAGTTTTTATATTTTTGGAATGTACATCTATAGCTCTTCCTTCTGAAAAAATTTGGTCCCTGGGCCTCAAGGGGAAAAATTTACCCCAATTTTTAGGGGCCGTCTGACACCCCATCCCGACGGAAATTTTCGTCAGTTTTTTGTGTTTTGTAATGTCCAGTCATACTGCTTCCTACTGACAAAGTTTGGTGCATGGGGGAGACGGGGTGAAATCGACCCGACTTTGGGGTCCCTTTTGGGGGCTCTGGGGGCTAAACCCGGCGGTTACGTTCAGGCTGACAACCTTTTTGTCAATGACTTAAATGGTCTAAGTAAGTTTAAAGGGCAATCCAACCTTGGAAATGAGATGATTTGTGTGAAAGGAGAAAAATTTAAAAAACGGGATGGTGAAAGTTTGAAAGAAATCGGACAAGGAATAAGAAAGTTATGGATGTTTGAAAAATGAGATCACTACATCTATGGGAATCTCAAATTGGCAATTTGGTGATTCGATTGTGACATTTTTGTGGACAACTCTCCCATTCGTCGTACACAAAAATATCATTAATTTGCGGTTTTCTTCGAGGCGCTTTTATCCTCGGGGCAGTACTCAAAATATATTGGAGAGAGAATATTGTTATAGGTCCTCATGAAAAAAAAAATCCTATAAGCAATACATTTTGAAAAAAAGTGACATTTTAGTCATTTTGTGTGTTGGAGCAAATGGGGGAGTTGTCCACAGATACATCACAGTGACATTACCTATTCGGCCAATTTGAAATTCCCATATGTATAATGATTACAACTTTCAAAAATTCATAACTTTCTTATTGTTTGTCCGATTTCGTTCAAACTTTCGCCAATCTGCTTCTCTGATTTTTCCTCTTTCTTTCAGAGCAATTTGCTAATAAGGTTGGATTTTCCTTTAAGGGGTCAAATCTTATGGGTAAAATGGGGTGACTATTTCGGGACAGGCTCCTGCCCTACGTTCATTGCGCCAAACTTTTGGTGTGAATTAGGAACAAGATTATCATTTACGTTCACCAAAAAGAATTAGTAAATTACTTTATTTTTCGTGATATTATCACTATTTGCAAATCGGGATGAAAGTCACGTCAGTCAGCTTAAAAATCAATATTTGCATTCATTTATTACGTGTGCGTAGCTTTAGGACCCTTTAATTTTTCGACCAAATTCGACATGGGTATCGACATCGACTTGAAAATTAATGTTATTGATATTTGTCCGTCGTAATTTTTTCAGGAATTTAATTTCAGAGTACATGTATTTAGAACCAAGATATGTAAAAGAAATTCGCATAAATCATTGAAAAAGTGACTTTTTAGCCGCTGGAAACAAAGTGCGTAGCTTAGGTTCCCCCATCATTACTATAATAATCAGCTATGAACTAAACTTAATTGTTATAGTAGGTTGCCATAACAAAGTTAGCAAGACCGGGTGTGTTTTAATATGACTTACACGATGAAACTCTTCTTGTATACAAAGAGCTTGTCTCCGTCACAAGCTACAAAGTTACCAGAGGGTGTTGGAATGCATGGGCTATTGAAGGGAGCCCGATCTGATTGCACGTATCCAATGATCCTCCTTGCCTGGATGTTACCATCGCATGACACCTGATCTACTGCGTAGATATTACATCCGGTATCCCATGTAATGTAGAGTGTGTCCGTCAGTTTTTCAACAAAGCAAACTGCTCCTGTCCACTCATCTTGGTGAACAAACGCCTTCCTGTTTCCTGACCTGGAGAGGATAGAAAAGATTTCTTCATCGGCTTCTACAACGATCCCATTTCCTGATGACAAAGCTTGTATCTGACTGTGTATTTTCTTGTTCTGCATCGTAATAGTGTTCACTATCTTCCCATCAGCAGGGTTGATGACGTAGATACTAGACTGGCCGTACTCAGCAGCGAGGATCATCCCATCCCTGTCAACATCAACGTACACTCGCAAAGCTGCAATACTATTTCCTGCTGTTATCGTCCTGATCGTAGTGTCCCTAATCAGGTTCCACCGTCTGTCATATAGGGCGATGCTTACATCCACACCAAGAGCTTTGTTTGGTTTTTGCCTACCACATACGATTAGGTGGTTGTCTACGCAAGCACATAATCTAATGTACTTGCCTCCATCCTGAGCTTTCTTCGTGCATTCAGTGCTGATATTTGTAATATAAAAGTCATTGTTCTTAAAGTCACAAACATAAACCTCGTCATCACTGATCAAACCAAGTATCAAAGGTTTATTAACGATTGATGGAATGCGAAATGACTTGAAAAGCTTTCATTTGCCGATATAGCCATCGATTCTTGCGTAGTGTTCCCCACCAACTTTACCCTCGAAAAACTTCACTTTCTGAACTTCACTCTGTATTCGGTCAAGACAGCCTTCAACATCTTGATGAACATTCGCACTCTCATCCATTGATGCAATGAACCCAGGAGCTTCATTCACTAACGTTTCGTCATCTTGTTTGATTCGTTTAATCTTGGAACCCATATTATCCAATGTGTCGATTGCATGCTGGTTCTTAGCTTTAAGATTTTCTATCTTTTTGGCAACTACTCCACTGATTGTCTTTGTCTCTGACATGACCTTCGCTTGGCTTTCTTTGAGAATCAGTTGTTGCTGTTCTGCGTTCTTGTTACATGCTTTGATTCGTTTGTCCCTCTTCTCGTTGATGATTCGTATTTCCTCATCCGCCTCCTCGTTGATCGTTCGAATCGAATCTCCGCCTGCTCTTTGTCTCTCACACTCTGTAATTTGCCCTTGTATGTGGCGTTAACCTCATCATTGACTGACTGAAGATGGTCATTTGCAAGGGTTGCACACGACTGCATTTTACA
Source organism: Heliocidaris tuberculata (assembly GCA_025618425.1). Classification (NCBI taxonomy): domain Eukaryota; kingdom Metazoa; phylum Echinodermata; class Echinoidea; order Camarodonta; family Echinometridae; genus Heliocidaris; species Heliocidaris tuberculata. Next base: position 39,727,544 of record CM046842.1, on the reverse strand, counting down.
GTTAAGTTTCTCTAAGCATGTCTTTGCTACTTCCATTTCTTTCAGTTTGTCATCTAGCTTTTTTCCCATCTCAAAGGTAACATCTCCTATATCTTCAACGTGACATGGTTTCTGATGATCTTTGAAAGCGCATGGATGGCAAATAGGGATTTCGTGTTCTTTACAGTAAAATTTGATTGGTTCACCGTGTGTGACACATGACCATGTAATGTCATGGCCTTTTCTAGTGCGCAGATGGACCTTTATCCCTAGGTCTTTTGGAAACTTGGATGCCATGATGAGGTACAATATTGGAAGCGATTTACCTGCATCGTTGAAGATGATATAAATAATAGAGAAGACATGTTGCAACTTGATGAGAAAGGACAATGATAGGCTCGGGGGAGGAGGGGGAGAGCAGGCGAAAATGGCAGAGAACGAAAAGCAGAAAAATAGAATATGGCCACAGATATGAGCAGTGGCGTAGATACGAACACACTTTCTATTGTTAGTGGGGGATGATGAATAGATCCCCCCCCCCCCACTAACAATGGATAATTATGCGCGTCTACGACCGTGGATGTGATATTCAAGCATACCATGTACTATAAGTAATCTTTAGTATCTGATTTTGTCTACTTAATTGAAATATTACTACTGATATACATGTATTAGCAAGTGAAAAATACATGCCGTGAAATTAGTCCCACCAGAAATTACATCACGTTTTATTACATTCCAATTACATATACAGCTTCTCTCTCAGTCGTCACTTATTTTAAAACAACATATGAAGAAGAAAATTATTAACTTATCCAACGTATTTGCCTTAAATCCAGTGTTATAATGTTTACAAATGTCTCTTATTATTAAGGAAAGAGGTATACATACGAAAGGTTTGCAAGATGAGCCCGATGTCATGCGAATTTAGCCACCGTCAGACAACAGTGCAGTCATACCGTGTACAGTGTGAATTAAAAAGTGAAGTGGTGTGTGTAGCTTACTGTGGAATATTGTCTATTTCCAGCAATGCAATAAACATGGATCGGTGCACAAATCAACATAATAGGAATTATTATTTGTATGAAGGGTTTTCAGGCGACCAGAAAAATTGGCGTATCTCATGGTTTGCGCATGAATACCCGGATGACCGTGCAATTTTAAAACAATATCTCATGGTTTGTGTAAAAGTACCCGGATGACCGTGCAATATTATACAAATATTCAATGAATGAAACCGAGATAGGCCTAGGTCTGGACGAGGTCTTATTTTGCTTACACGGTTCAACTTGCACCGAATGTAATATTCGAACCGACCGCACGAATGAAAACATTGAATATTTGTTACAACACACGATATACGATAGGAATAAGACTAAATCAATAGACTAATGAAACCAAGATAGATCTAACGTTAGGCCTACATGAAGGTCTGGACGAGGTCTTATTTTGCTTACCTTTCGTACGTCAATAGAAGGCTTTCCCGGTGTTCCAATATTATAAGGTCTACATGTAAGTTAGTTCCACATTGCAAATTCCAGATGGAAATCCATTAATATCTTAGTCACTGGTCACGAATCAGAAACTTCAAGTTTGTGTAAAAGTTAACTGTTCAAAACTTAGTAATATTCCGAAATTTGTAAAAACTCTTGCAACAAGAGACTTTTTGGCTTTCTGGAAATTTGTCAGGCTTTGTAATGTCCACGTCTCTCTCAGTCTGGAAATGTCGTTGAAGTCCGTATCTGATAGAAATCATGGATTTCCGTGTGTACAAAGTGCCATCGTCTCGTCTCAGACCAGCATAGAAGCGACTAAGAAATTGGTCCAGTTCTGGATCTCCTAGGTCCGCAATTGAGATCGACGTACACTTAGTCTTAGCAAATGCTTCCAAGCGACCCAAAGCATATTTGATCACTTTCTTTGTATTTGCTGCTTCACTGTCACTCAATAATTCGTTGAGATCCTCATCAGAGAGTAGAACAAAACTAGGCCGGGTAGCCATGATGAAAATACAGTCCTCGTTTGCAATTAATGTAGACCCTACAACGGAATACGCAAAGGTTAAGGCTAGCCAAGCGAAACTGTGCGATGCATGCAGTGCAGTGATGCCCTGGTACGTGTAGTACGCAAGTTCAGTGTGTCCTGGGTTCTATTGCACGGTTGGTTTTGAGAGTGCAATAGATGCACTATTGCACGGCTGGTTTTGTGTCAGCGTGCAACAGCTGTTTCTTCTGAATATCATGTGACCCACATTCATCCAATCAGGTGTCAAGGATCTACGTATGTGTTGTATAAATCTCCATATCTCATGGTTTGGGGTGCGCGTGACGCGTAAAAAAGTGAATACGCGCTTAAATACGCAAAGGTTAAGACAATGGATGTATGCGCGCAGCTCTTGCAAGATGCTTGGGTAAGGACAAAAATGATTTTCTCCCTGTATTTTATGTCGAAGTCCATACAAAAACATAAGGACATGTAATGGTGAAAATTGAGGAACTAGGTATCATACAATTAATAATAATAATATTGAATGACTTTTCTTTCGTGGGACACAAGGATATATCGTACTCGCTTTGAAAATATTTCACTCGTCGTGCCGACTCGTGAAATATGCTCATAGCTCGTGCGATATATCCTTGTATCCCACTCAAGGCCATTCAATATTATATAAATACCAACATGCTATTCTTTGGCAAAATAGAAGTTCAATGCGTTGTGTTAGTTTTAAAGGGCAATCCAACCTTGGTAATAACATGATTTGTGTGAAAGCAGAAAAATAAGAAGAAGAAAGAAAAAAAAAACAGGATGGTGAAAGTTGAAAGAAATCGGACAAGGAATAAGAAAGTATCGATGTAATCATCTACGCGAATCTCAAATTGGCAATTTTGTGATTCGAGTGTGACATACTTGTGGACAATTCTCCCGTTTGTAGTACACAAAAATATCATTAATTTGGGGGTTTCTCCGAAACGCTTTTACCCTGGGGGCAGTACTCAATATATATTGAAGACTGCTTATTTGTTATAGATCCTCATTAAAGAAAAAGATCCTACTAAGTAAAACATTTTGGGAGCAAAATGACATTTTAGTAATTTTGTTTGTTGGAGCGAATGGGGGCGCTGTCCGCAACATCACAGTGACATTACCTATTCGACCAATCTGAAAATAAAATATGTATAGTGATTACAGCTTTCAATAATTCATTACTTTCTTATTGCTTGTACAATTTCGTTCAAACTTTCACTGATCTGCTTCTCTGATATTCCCTCTTTCTTTTGGAGCAACTTACCATTAAGTTTGAATTTCTCTTTGAGTACGCAGTGTGTGTATTATCAAACCTTTGCAGCCCCAACACAGAGTCAGCCCTTCTTCGAGTGACTTCTGAAATCGTTTGCATAGTATTCTAATGGAAACGTAAATGAACATAGTTTCCCTCCCACGGAACATTATAACATCGCCCATGTTTATACCATCACATCTTCACTGATTTAATATCGATTTTTTTTTTTTTTTTTTAGAAGAAGAGAAGATAATATAAGCCAGCCCAGGGTTGTCGATCCGTGTTCATGACTGGGGGTGTGGGAGGGGGGTACCCCCCTCCCACACCAGGGACTTTTTCAAAAATCTGTCTATAATACTTGCATTTTAGAGCATCCAAAAATGGTACGAATGTAAATTTTTAGATCCCCCCCCCCCTTTTTTTTATTTTGGCACTTTCCATTTTTATTCGGCGTTACCCCGTTATATATGTGTTAAATTAAAAGGGAAGAACAGTATGTATTATGGTATCATAATACACTTCTTCTCTTTAAGTTTAATATAAACCGTCAATAAAATAAAGTAAAATATATATTAAATTAAAGAAAAATTAATACTCTACCAACATCATTTAAGATGAAATTTTGAACTTTCACGTTTGTATGGGCACATTCATTTAACTGTTAGAAGATCTGATTAAGAAAATTGGAAAAATAAAGCAAGTAGCCATTCAAATATTAATGAACATGTGCATCTGTCAAGGGCGTCAACAGCTTCTGAAAAGTGGGGGGGGGGGGGGACACTGAGCGAGGGAGGTGTGGAAGGGGGATGCCATCCCTCCCACGGTAGGGACTTTTTGAAGTTTTGCCATCGAAAATAGGCCTTTTAATGCACTGTGTAGCAGAAATCAAGCCAATTGTATCATGTTGTTAAAAGCTTAATAAATGCAGTGGATTCCCATTATAACAAGCAGTAATATTACAAGCTCTCATAAGTAGAAGGGAATTTCGCAATCACAAATTTCAGATAATGCAAAAGAACAAGCTGGAAGTGCTTTTCAGGTTTTTACTAATGGGTTTGAACCTAAAAAGTGGGGGGGGGGAACATGTCCCCCTGTCCTCCACCTGTTTACGCCCTTGGCATCTGTAGAATATTCTTGTTCAACAATGAAAACAAAGAATGGGAAACAATGAGCCGGATTGAGCTCTGGATGTCAAACAAAGTTTGAATTTCATACCTCAAATGATTCTTGAGTTATCACAAGAACGAGGCTAACACCTGGAATTTCAGAAATTGACCTGGGGGACCTTTGACCTTTGTCAAACGTACCCCGAAATCTAATGAGATCGTCTTATTATGGTGATACATACTAACATCAAGTTTGAATTTCATACCTCATGTGCTTCTTGAGTTATCGCGAGAACGAGAAAGTGGGACGGACGGACAACCCGAAAACAGAATGCCTCCGGCACCACCTTCGGTGGGCGGAGGCATAAAAAGAGAATTAGTGAAATGAGATATCATTGTTGGTAATGGCATAACTGAGAAAAAATTGTAAAGATTAATCTGAAAGACGGGGAGAGCGAGGTGAAAAGAATCTCAAGGAAAGAAAAAAAATCAGTCTTTCCCTCTCTTTCCATTCCTAACTTTTGCAATCTCTTTCTCTAAACAGCCTTCCAGTTCACTCTTTCCTTCATATTAGATGTACATAGACCTTTCTTAGTACCTAACCGTTTCTCTTTTCTTTTCCTTCAGCTTTTACCACTTTTCTTTTCCCTTCTCTAACCATCCCTTTAGATTCATATTTTTCCTTCTCCTTTTTTAAAATTTTCTGTTCATATCTCTCGATGTCTTTACTCAATATTATTTCTACTTGTACAAAAATAAAAATGTCTCCCCTCACCCCCTTCATTTAGATTCATTCTCGTTTCTAATTTGGTCTTCTTTCCCAGCTCTTTATTTTCTATATTTTCTTTGCTGCAGTGTTTTCTCCATTCCTTCTTTCTATCCACCCCTCTAAGTTTATTTTTGTATTTCCTTCCTTAGCTTTCTCTTCTCTCTATCCTTCTCTGTCTTTCTTTGGGTTACATGTCGTTTTCCTGAAGGTTCATCATTCCGAAGGTTCGTTTTTCTGAAGGTTCGTTTTTTCCGAAGGTTCGTTTTTTCCGAAGGTTCGTTTTTCCGAAGGTTCGTTACTCCGACGGTTCGTAATTCCATAGGTTCATAATTCCAAAATTGAATAAGGGTTCATAATTCCGAAAATGAAATAGGGTTCGTAATTCCGAAAATTAAACAGGGTTTATAATTCCAAAAATGAAATAGGCTTCAAAATTCCAAAAATGAAAAAGGTTTCAATTTTCCGAAGGTTCGTAATTCCGAAAAAGTTATCTAGGACTCTACTGCATTTTCGGGATTAAGAACCTTATTTCGTTTTCGGAATTATGAGCACTTTTTCATTTTCGGAATTAAGATCCTCCGGAATTATGAACCCTATTTCACTTTAAGATTTACTAACTTTCGGAGAAATGAATCAAATGTTCGGAAATATGAACCCATTTTCATTTTCGAAATTATGAACCCTATTTCAATTTTTCGGAATTATGAGCCCTTTTTTTATTTTCGGAATAACGAACCTTCGGAGAAATGAATAAAATGTTCGAAATTATGAACCCTATTTCATTTCTGGAATTATGAACACTCTTCTATAGGAAATTTGTGTTTTGGAATAATGAACCTTCGGAGAGAAATGAATAAAATGTTCGAAATTATGAACCCTATTTCATTTTCGGAATTATGAACACCCTTCTATGGGAAATTTGTTTTCGGAAAAACGAACCTTCAAAAAACGAGTACATGTACATGTACCCCCCCCCCCCCCTTTCTTTGTACCTCTAGTCATTTTCCTCGAACTCTATCCCCTTTTTCATACACACTAATGATTCAAATCATGCTCTTAAGAAGTAGAAAATGATTACATTTTATTCATTATTTCGTAAACAATGTTCTCATTATCTCATTAGAATACAAGATTGCCATCAGAAGAAGAAGAAAACCCACTCTTTTTAAACCTTTCTGTGCCAGTTGTATTGAAATAAAATATCAGATGGTAGAAACTGTACCACATTTAAAAAGTGGCGCAGCATGGGCAGATTCAAGGAAAAAAAAAACAGAGGGATGCAATAGTCTTATTGGGTAAACAAATTTGTAGTTTGAGGTCTCATTAGAAAATCTTTCATTCTAAAAGTTTCAATTTAGGATTCCCACCTCTCTTTTGTGTTTTGGTTTTGCAATTTTATAATTCTTCTTTTTTTTCGGGGGGGGGGGGGGGCAGTCAGGTCAAATGTGAAATTAAAAAGCAATGTCCTCCCAATGTAATTTTGATACCTTCTAAATCTAACCATTTCTCCTAATCTCTGTTTATGTTTATATCATTTACATTATCTCAGGGCAACAAACCTTAAACTTATATTTGCATGATTTCATACTTAATGAGTTACTGAATTGAAAAGGAATATCGATTACATATGAAATCAAAGACAAATATCTGTGGAATATTTGTTTTGGTATTTTTTTTATGATAGCCGTTATCTTTCTTTATATTACAAAAAGCTTAGTTTGAATAATACATGTATAAACCTTTGATAGCAGCAACAACAAAAAAGATTTGGATTTTACCAAATATACACACATTCAAAATACATGTACATGCTTTAAAAACAACATTAGTTGAATAACTTACAATTATGTTCCATTGATTTTGAGCAATATCCTGGGCTTGCCTTGAGTGCAATTAAATAGACATAGCTAGTCCCTATATCGTATGAAACAGTGTGTGTGAGCGGGTGTGCAAAAAAACCTCATATACATGACACTGACAAGGTGAAATACAGCTTTTAAACACAAGAATCGAGGGTTACTCTGGGAAGGGTGACAAGAAGTATTGCTACAATAATGATATAGCCCCATTTTTAATTTTTAATTTTTTTATTTTTATTTTTATTTTTTTTTTTTTTTTTTTTTTTTTTTTTTTTTTTTGGGGGGGGGGGGCAAAGGCATCAGGTTAGGGTAGGGATGGGATTGGGTATTAGCTTTAGGGTTAAAGTTAGCTTAAGGCACAGTGTTAAGTCCTGGGTGAAATTTACGATTTTGACACATGTAAGAAATCACTGCTGGGCAATTTGTCGCCGGAGCGTGTGTCCTACAATCGCTCTAAAAATACTGATTAGGTGTAGAAAAAAATATATGATCTGTTGTCACACACAATGATAACCATATTAGCAATTTTGAAGGAAACTATAAGACATCGTATATATGCTGCACATTATGTAATGTGTAACTGTATTGCATCACCTTGATTGCTCAAGGCACAGAGTTGCAGGTCTGTGGCCATCAAGAAAGTTTCATGTGGCATCCTTCCTGGACCACCTGTAAAAAGTTTTGGTCTAGTTGCTTTCCTGAATTGCCCTTCAGGTGCATTATCTCCTATATGTACCTTCAGGAGAAAATGCCCTTTTGCAGGATAGCAGCTCTCACCACCCATTAGGCAAGCACTCTATTACTGTCCACATGCTAATCTTCCCGCTACATCTTGGTCTCTTTGAAGAGCTTTTAGCTTTTAACCCGTTGACTACTGAATTCTCTCATTCCCATATGCTTAACACAGGAACCACCCGGTCCCCGTAGGTAATGGGTTAATACTAGCTCATTCTTTCACGGACCATACCTAGTATCACACAGAGCCAGTGTCACGGAGTGGCTTGGCTGTAGCCAATGGGCAAGTGCCTATGAGGAATCGTTTCTGGAATCAGTGTCTACATCCCTATCTTCCCTCTATGTCTTGATATCTCTAATGCTCACTGCCTGCTACTTCACCAGATCATCCTGTCATTACTGGATGACCACCCTCATCATCCACATGTGTCTAATCATTGAGAAGTGCCTATGTAGAGTCCTTTCCGGAACCACTGTCCACCTCTCCATCTTCTTTCTCCGTCTTGGTCTCCTTGATGGTCTCAGCTTGTAGCTTCACCAGCACATTCTCTGCCTTTTGGATGACCGCTTTCGTCAGAGCTATCTGGGTGTTGACATACTGACACCTATCTCGTCCCATCATGGCCAGTTCCTCGTTGCCCGCTTGGAACGCTGCCTCCGATGCTGCTTCTAGGGTCAAGAGGGCACTGTTCAAAATGGCTTCCAGGTCCTGGTGGATCAAAAGTAAGTACCATTTTGATCAAGTTTAAAAGGACTAGAAGACACTTGCAAATAAAGATTAATCTCTTGTGTACCATGAGCGGAAACTCCATGCCAAAAATGTGAATGCTTTGCAATATATTCTGACAATGAATGACTACATCTTCCTTCCTGAAACACAAATAAATACATTAAGAAGTGCACTCCCAAAGGAGATGTTTTGGATGACAATGACAATGACAATGACAATGACAATGACAATAAAACTAACCTGAAGCTCATGCCTCCTATCATCAATGTTGACCCTTGCCTCGATGACCTCCTGCCAAAGGTCATCTGAATGGTAGCCGAGCTTCTCAGACTGTCTGTGTTTCTGAACCTTATCCATCAATAGTTCAATATCCTACAAAATAAAATGGAGAAACATACTGAATGTTGATGAGTGATTCTACACAAAATGGCCAAGGAACCTTGTATCACATTTAAGGGGCATAAAAAAACAAAAACATAACGGGGCAAGTCAAAAGTGTCTGGACATTTTTTTGTCCAATTCATTTAATGGCAGTCCATCAATGATGACATACATTACCACCTAATATGGAAGGTGGAAAGGCTAACATGGAAAGGATAGTTTTCCTCGATATTTGTTCTGATCCAAGGTATATTGTTGGCCTATCAACTGAAAAACAACAATCAGGTATACTACAGTCTCTGATGTAGACAATAAGATGCATGACATCATAACTTAGACTGAAAGAACTTAGTGAAATAGAAATCGGTACATTGTCAAAATTTATTCCCATGGAATATATTTTATACCCAATTTAAAAATGAAACCATGATCACGTCAGAAATGAAGACTTGAAGTTCATTGATGACGATTTTTTAAAAATGTGGTTGCACACAAGGGAATAAAGTAACAAAGATTATTGGGGCGATTCCGTGCAGAGTGTCCCGTAGAACATACGTCTTTTTTCAACACATTTCCTCCAAAAATGAAGAATCTCTCAATATGACCATTCTTTAATGGTGTTTCCTGGTATCACCACTTATAGACAGGGTCATATCAAGAGATTTTTCATTCTTGGATGAAATACATGGATAAATGTCATATGTCTTACACGGCACTCTGCACGGAATCGCCCACTTATGGTATGTTTCTTGGGTATTTTTGTGTACATTACATGTATGTGCTTACCCTTGCCAGCTCCTTGTACTTGTCAATAACAGCCACAAAGGTTTGTGTGAGCAGTGCTGAGGCAGAGTCAACCGTCATGGCTGCAGCATTCTTGATAAGCAAGCTACTGGTCAGAGTGTCAGGATTAACTTTCTAGAAGCAGAATAAATATGACAGTATGAATACATTTTGTTGTATCAACTTGTATGCATTTACTACTGGGTACAAGCAAGAGGACGTGTTCTTGTAATACATGTAGTTTAGTAATTTCATATGGCCACAGCATTCTTGATGAGTGTACAACTTGTCAGAGAGTCAGGATTAACTTTCCAGTTCTAAGCAGAATACATACAACATTATGAACACATCTTATAGATTACTGGGTACAGGCAAAGAGACATGTTTAATGTAGTGGCATGTAAAACAAACTCTTTTCAACCCCTACTGTGCCAGTAGTATTACAAAATATTATCCAAAATGAAATTACAAGAGTAAAATTTGGGGTCTTAAATTTTGTTATCATAATGTTGTTCTGATTACATAACCTTTTCTATTCACATAACAATTCAAAAAATTATCATAAATTCAACAAAACGTACAGATTTTTCTAGAGGATGGGATATGTATTTCATGCAACACAAGCACTTGACTGAAGTCTCATTCAAACTTGATCAAGTAAACCATCTAAAAAATGCTTTAGCAAGAATTATATGAGATAAACATAGTGCATTCCACATTTCTGTATCTTATTACCCCCACATCAAAATAGTTATTAGTTTTCCACATTTTCTCTCTCTCTCTTTCTTTCTTTTTTTTTTAGGGGGGGGGGGGGGGGTTAACACTCGTGTGTGAATGAGCCTTTGACCCTTTCAGGACAGGAATTATTTAAGGGCTGAATTGATCACATTTTGTTCTTTAAACTGGCAACACTAATATTTTTCTCTTAGTGCTACATGGTTCTAATAAGGTGTAATATCTTTGAAAAAATATACAAGGCTAAAAATTTTGTTGACAAGCTGAGAAAATTGCCAATTTTGATAAAACAAAATGATTTTGAACCTCTCAATGTGTTGCCAATGAAAGTATTTTAAAGCTTATTCTAGTTCTTAAAATTCCTGGCATCAAACGCAATATGGTCTTGCAACAATAATGGACATAGTATATGCAGAAATTTTTGCGCTTTCTACTCATGCATCTGGTATATATTTTACAGCTCGAAATCAAAAGTTATTGAGCCAAACCACAAAATGTGCTCAATTGTCTCGAAAGGGTTAAAGATATTCTAATTGACTTTTTACTACTCACCGGCAGTCCTTTGCCACCATCCTCCTTCACATTATGAATTGGAAGAGCACACAATCCCCCTAACCCTATGAAGCCTGTTCTTCGAAGCACTCTTGTGATACACCGAGATGAAATCGGGCAGGAGGACATGGGCCTCCTCCTCATCACTTTGCACATTTGCCGATATACACAGTATGTGCTTCTCCTGTATTTTAACATGGGAAGGGAAAGAAAGAGTGAGAAAGAGAGTTGGAGAGATGGAGAGGGATGGAGAGAGATGGAGAGAGATGGAGAGAGAGAGGGAGAGCCTCATTTACATTATGAATTCTATATTACAATACGATGTGTACAAAAAATATCTATAGAATATAAAGGAATTTCCAATTCATTTTCAAGTTCAAGTTCAGGTTTATTTATCTTTCTTCAGGATACATAAGATACATATGACCAATAAAATAATATATGTATGAGAAAATAGCTACATAGTAAATAATAACAATGATTTAACAACCTAACAGGAAGAGAGTATGTAACATGAAGAAAGACGAGAGACCTAGGAAAGCATAGCTTGTGAAATAAGGTCCCTCTCAAGGCGATTGCATGATAATTAATTTTCAAATTACTAGTAATATGGCTAACGACTAATTCTACCAATTACATGGTACTCGGTTAAACTTGCATGAGCCTACACACATGCTGATATACACAGTGCATGCTTGTGACATAGGAAGTGAGAGAGAGAGAGAGAAAGAGAGCAAGAGAGAGAGAAGAGGAGGAAGGTAGAAAAGAGAGATAGAGAGAGACAAAGTGAGCAGGAATAAAGATTGATACTGTATTTCCAACAAAAAGTTAGCATAGGTTACTACAGTGAATTATCAATTTACTCTAATCCAGTAGACTACCCTCCGTTAATGTTCTCTTTAACCCTTTCAGGACAGGAATTATTTCAGGGCTAAATTGATCACATTTTGTTCTTCAAATTGGCAACAATAATATTTTTCTTTTAGTACTACAAGATTGTAATAAGGGGTAATGTCTTTGAAAACAATATACATGGTTAAAAGAATTGGCAGAAAGTTGAAAAAGTTGCCAATTTTGATAAAAAACAATGATTTTGAACCTCTCAATGTGTTGCCAATTTAAGGATTTTAAATCTTATTCTCCTTTTTAAAATTCCTGGGATCAAACGCAATATTGTCATGTAACAAAAATGGACACAGTGTGTGCAGAAATTTTTGCTCTTTCTACTCATGTATCTAGTATATTTTTCAGGGCTCTGAATCAAAAGTTATTGAGCCCAACCACAAAATGTGGTCAATTGTCTTGAAAGGGTTAAAAAATAAAAAAGGAAAAAAATTTCTCTCCAATAAAATCATTCGATACAGATGAAAAATCGGTGCAACACTGACTCACTTTGGTAGTAAAGTACCGATGAATCCCTGAGCTGCTCTGGCAAACATGTCTGCTTACTGTACTCTGTTGCTGTGAGGATCAAACCTACAAAATAATGTGACCAAACGATTCATTCATATTAGGAAAAGTTTTCAGTATATTCATTGCACTGACAATATTCACTAAAGTAGAACAGAATCAGAGAAGTTGGTAATATTCTGTTCTTGCAGCCTTCATACTCTCAACTTTGGAAATATTTGGCTTCTGCAAACATAGTGTAAAACCAGAAACTTTTGGAAGATAAAACTTTCACAAATTGTTAATGACAGCCAATTTTGCAGCAAGAAACTTTCACGAATTGCAATAATTTTACGTTGTTTCAATCGTGATTTCATCATTTCGCAGCATCAAAACTTTCCCAAATCCGGACCCCTCGCGAAATTCACGAAAGTTTCATCCACACGAAAATTTCTAGTTTTACACTACATTAACGCCTTCTGAGCACTGATTTCTTTTCACAATTGTCATGATTAGCATTCAATAGCTTATTTATGATTGTTTTATTTCACTTATACACAGGGTTGTCACCAGGGACTTTTAGTGGTGGAAATTTTATCGCCCTCTGAGTTATTTATGGGCGAGTTTTCTCAAAACCCGAACATGTGCAAATCAGCTGATTGTTCCTATCTGAATTCATACTTAATAGGATTTTTTTTTTTGCATTAGCGTGGAACAGTACTGGCTAGAACCACTCATGGAACCATCACTTTGTAAGGCTGTGTCAATTTCGGCAATGGTTGTGACCTCTAAGTTGAAGAGGTTTTATGCCAAATTCTCCAGTAGGATCTTTATCACCTTAATGAAGTGAAATTTTAGGCCAGCGATCTTGGACCTTCAAAACGCACAGCAGCACTATATAGAGATCACACACTCTCTATAATAATATTGGATATTTATATAGCGCTCATATCCACCATGAATGGTGCTCAACGCGCTCCAATATTACCCCAGGCTCCAGCTAGGCTACCAATTCCGGCGCTCACAGCATTCAAGGAATTCATTCCTGCCGGTACCCATATGGGAGGCAATTTTCTGTAGTATCAAGGTATGGAGTGCAAGGTTATATATGATAACCTCATATATGTGTGAGTGGGCTAGAACATACAAGAGGAAGGGGAAAATAACTATGTTAAATGCAGTTTTAAACACAGTTAAAGCTCACTCGCTCATTTAGATTCCTGTGGGAGGTGTGTACATGTAATCCTAGCTCCCCCAGCCCCACCCATCCTGAAAACGGATTGATCAACGCTCCTGTTAGTCGTCTCTACAATAGTACAAACCACCGTTCATTGCAGATTAGCAGAAGGGCTAAATAGGTAGTTTAATAACAAACAAATATGGCACTTAATTTCTTTATTAATGTTGTTCTTTCCAATTATACCTGTTACATTAGGTTTGCAGCATGTAAGGTTACTTTTGGGTAGGGACGTCAAGTTATGGTACCAGTTACATGTAGTTCCACAAGAGCTCGCAAAGACACACACACACACACACGCACACACATATTGAATTGTACATACTTCACACAAATACATACAGTGTATACATTGTTCTGCCACAACAACCACAAGCTCCCATGCGAGGTCATATACGGCAAAACCACATATCTTACTCCAATAACCTCGCATAAGTGTGAGTGATCTTACCAAGGGATGTATATGTTTTGTCAAAACAACATGATTTAACATACAATGTTTTTGTCAAATTATTTGGATCAAAATAGGAATATTGCTAAAATTAAGATGGAAGTTCCTAAAAATTTAGATCGACTTGAATTAAAAAGCTGAAATTTCAACCCACTCATAGGCCCTTGCCTATGTGGGACTGTGTCTAACATTCATTGTTGCAACAGTCAAAAACAGACATCAAAATTTCTCTAATTCTCTATTTCCACCATCAGGACCCACTTATACATGTACAAGCTTATCTGAAGATAACCTTGTACTCCAGACTAACTTTTACTGGTGAATAGGCTTCAATAGCTTTTGTGTGTATCAGCAAGCCTTTTTCCAGTCTAGATCATTCATACATGAGAGGAAAATAATTATTTAAAATTTCATTTTCAATTCTGAATCCCCGAATATGTGGCACAGTAAGAGTTGAAGAGTCCCTGAATCAGGTAATCTAGCAAATTTAAGAAAATTAAATCTTGCTTCGAGCAATTTTATTGTCTGTTTTTGACTGCTGCAACAGTGAATGTTGGACACAGTCCCACATAGGCAAGGGCCTATGAGTGATCATGACCATGTCTAGCCAAGAAGGCTCTGCGAAGAGTAAAAAAAAATAAAAAGCGGACACTACTCTTCACAGAGCCTGGTTTTTTAACCCCACTCTGCAATAGAGCAGCCATTTTAGAGTCTAAAGAACTTCCTGAAAATCACCTTTACCGTGAGCCAGCTTCTCTCATCTCCTCTTCACCATAGCTTTAGAATATTAAAACCCCATTTTTTACCGTAGAATTAAAAAATATTGGGGGAAAAAATGTGAAATATTAATTTTAATGGTTACCGGTAGGTTGAATGTTGTCCGAACGATGCCCCGAAAAAGCCTTCACTACGCTCGTAGACCCGGAAGTGTCCCGTAATATCATCGACCTCAGTCAATCACACAATTTTCAGATCCACCATACGTTAGACAAGACTGCTACAAGCACGCGGGCATCGCACGCATTTCGATTGTGCGTCTTCTGCATGCATGTAGTAGCGGTCTTGTCTAACGTATGGTGGATGATGTGGATCTGAAAATTGCATGATTGACTGAGGTCGATGATATTACGAGACACTTCCGGGTCTACAAGTGTAGTGAAGGCTTTTTCGGGGCCTCGTTCAGACAACATTCAACCTACTGGTAACTATTAAAATTAATATTCCACATTTTTTTTCCCAATATTTTTTAATTCTACGGTAAAAAATGGGGTTTTAATATTCTAAAGCTATGGTGAAGAGGAGATGAGAGAAGCTGGCTCACGGTAAAGGTAGGGTGTCTGAAGTCACACTGAAAAGTGTCAGCTTAAAACGTACTGATTCAGGGGGGAAAATGGCACAAATTTTGGCGCAAATTCATCCTGTTTTTTCGGGGCATCGTTCGGACAACATTCAACCTACCGGTAACCATTAAAATTAATATTTCACATTTTTTCCCCCAATATTTTTTAATTCTACGGTAAAAAATGGGGTTTTAATATTCTAAAGCTATGGTGAAGAGAAGATGAGAGAAGCTGGCTCACGGTTAAAGGTGATTTTCAGGAGGTTCTTTAGACTCTAAAATGGCTGCTCTATTGCAGAGTGGGGTTAAAAAACCAGGCTCTGTGAAGAGTAGTGTCCGCTTTTTATTTTTTTTTACTCTTCAGAGAGCCTTCCAGGCTAACCATGTCCACAAAGGCACACAGATAAGCTTGTACATGTATAACTATAGTATAAGTGGCACACAGATGAAAAAGAATTTAGGTCTAATGTGCAAAAATCTTAAAATCCGAAAAAGGTATTCTAAACAGGTAAAAAAAAATGACAAACGATGTTTTGCTAATTCATGGCCGATGTCAGTGGCCTCATACATCGGATGAGTGCGGTAAATCACTTATAGTAAATCTAAGTTTCTACATGTACAAGCTTAGTTATCTCAGTAACTTATCTGATTGAATCTTACTTTCACCCGACATAGTTTTGAACGTACGGGACACTACAAACTTATCATTAGATGGGTGCCATAAAATTTTACATTTACGAGACGCATACGGAGACAGAAATTAGTTCATATTAATGATGTACATTGCATTAACAAATGAATTGAAAATTGTCATCTAAAGAACCGGTAAAAAAGATTACGAGTCATATTTTTAAAAAAGAGTAAGAGATCAAGACTTACATGTACCATGGATCATGTATGGAGTGCCGCCTGTGAAAGCTACGGAAAGCAACTGGAAAAAAAAAAAAAAACATATGTAGATGCTCGATACTATACCGAGAGATTTTTTTTTTTTTTTTGGGGGGGGGGGGGTGGGCCGGGGTCATAAGCTATAGTACTCGCTATCTAATTTTGCACTGAATGATTAGTTTCATACGTTAGTAATGAAATCCGAAATTATTCCCCTCAACAAGATATTTTGGCCCTGCAAGAATCCATTTCTTGCAGGAGAAGTGAAAAAAAGGAGAACCAGAGAAGTAAGCCTAGAAAAAAAATAATTTTTAAATCACAAATACCAATGAAACAAAAACATAACAAAACAAAATAAAACAAAGAAAGAAAAGACAAATGAAAGAAACAAAAGAAACGAAACAACTAAGCAAACAAAATCTCTGACGTTTTCAGGTTCATTTAATGAGTCAACATTTTATGTTAATTTGGGAAGGGGCATGCATGGGCCTAGTACTATGTTGGAATCGTAAGTTAAAACAATATATAGGCCTAGAAAATGGGGCATCTTTTTATATTTATGCCAACTAGATTGTTGGATTGCCTTTTAACGTAATTTGGGATGTGAAGTGTTCAGTACCAAGAACCAGCCGTGAATAACTTCGTCAGATTTTGTTTTGGCGTATTTCGCCATACTCTACTACAATAATTTATATGTGGTAAGGTTAATGAATAATGTATATAATAATGTAATCAAATTCTTACGAGAAATATAGTGTCGTATCTGTCTGATGCAGGTACTATCGTACCTGAACCTTTCTTCATAATAATTCTCTTACATGTGACGACCAAGTTAAGTATCTATCCATTGTTACACAAAGGTATTTTATACTTTCAATTGAGTCAAGTATTATTGCAATGAAAAGAAATCTCGTCATTTTGATTTTTTCTTTTAGAACCATAAAAAGGATATTTGAGTTTCACTTGCATCTAGAAACATTCTTTTATAGCCATTCCATTATAGTGTAGCCATTTGACTACACTCTTTAAAAAGTTGGGCAAAAAAATGCCCAATTTTTAACCAACACTGGGCAACATACTGTCCACACAACTTTTGGTTAAAATTTATTTACTATGTTGTTGGGCAAATTAAATTGCCCATCAGTTGGTGACCCATTAGATTTTACCCAACTCTACAATTGCCCAACAGTTGGTTATATTCTCAGTTGGGTAATTATTGCCCAACCAATCTTACCCAATAGGATTGCCCAACCCTCTATTTGTTCAGCTGTTTGGTAACAAATATCATGTGGTTGGGCAAATTCAGCTGCCCAATTTATTGTTTCCTTTTTCCTCCAACCTAGGTAAAAAAAAATGAAATCTGCTTGTTACGTCCTTCTCGGTCTTAACCTAATCAATCCTAACCTATCCTATTTCAAGCTATCCTATCCTATATCTTAACCTATCCTATCCTAGTCCTATCCTATCCAGTTAGTGCAAACTAGTGCAAGCTCTTATATACCCCTTATATTTTTTTATGCATTCGGTGACAGTTAGTAAATCGGGCCACCCCAAACCATACGCTACTAAAAATTCATGAATATTCATATAAGTGTTTTCCCCAATATTGGGTAAAAATATTTACCACAAGTTGGGCAAAAGCGAATTTCTAACCAACCATCAGTTACCCAACAAAATTTACCCAACTGGCAAAGGAAATGTGACAAAATTACACAACTACAGGGCAACAAGTACCCAACCCATAATTACCAAATACTGTTGGTAAATATATGCCCAATATGTAGGTAAAAAGTATTGACCAATATTGGTTACACCACTCGAGTGTCCAGTTGGTTAATAATAGCCCAGAATTGGGAATATTTTTAACCAACCAGCAGTTACCCAACTAAATTTACCCAACATTTTAAGAGTGTATATAAGAAAAATCCTTTTGAAGGTTATCTTCCCAAAGCTTTTAATATTCCCCATGATGAAGCAATGCTGTGTCATCTGCATACAATGAAATCTTTGTTCTAGATCATGAGGGCCCTACAATCATATGATTACCCCGGCCTTAGCCGAGCGACCATTATAATATCATTTACATACAGGCATGATTATTTCTATAGTATGTGCGGGCGTCTCTGCCCTTGAAATATAAGTTTGCCTTAAAATTTAAAGTTCATAAACATGACATTTCATATTTCGAAATGTAGACTCAATTTATTTTCCTTTGACTTGGTAAAATGTGATGGTAGATTGTGTCATGTAACTGCAATAATCGCATTTAACGATCAGCGGCGCCGCTAGAGGGGGTGGGGGTGGGGATGTCACATCCCACTCAAAATTGCTGTTGGCAAAACAGTGACTTCTGTCGGCAAAAGAAAAAAAAGGAGGGGGAAGGGATAGGGAAGAGGAAAGAGGAAAGGAAAAGGAGAAAAGAGAAAGGAAAATGGGAAAAGAGAAAAGAAAAAAGAAAAGGGAAAGGAAAGAAAATAAAAAGAAGAAAAAACTGGCCAATTTTTTTTGTGTTTTGTTTTGTTTTGTTTTTTGCGAGCGAGCAAAATGTTAATATTCCGGCAAAAGGCATCCCCCTTCGGCAATGGGCTGCAGCGCCCCCCCCCCCCTCCCCCTTTCTCCCATGAGGATTTTTAAAGTTCCGATATTCGGGCAACCAACACTTCATATTTGGGCAGCAGGGTGCCAGAACATGCACGTATTATTTGGGCAGCGAGGTTAACGGATAATAATGTAACTTCTGTACATTTTCACTACGAAAAGTTGAATAAAATTTGCTCGCTCGCTTCGCCTGCTCACAAAATGTAGAAAGTGAAAAGCTGATATTCGGGAAAAAGGCGTCATCTGCAATTTTCTTTTATTATTTATGTGTGTGTGGGGGGGGGGGGATTAGGGTTCACCATTTTTGTCGGCAAATTTGGGTTTCAAACCCTAAACATTTGTCTGCAACTTTGGGTGTCAGAGCCCCCCCCCCCCCCCCCCCATTCCAAGTGTTCTAGCGACACCCCTGAACACGATTATGCTAAAGCCTCACATCGCAGAGTGGCTGTTCGCTAAATTTTCTGCACGTATCATTAATACAGAACAGTGAATATTTGGAAGACGGCCTTCAGAGTTTTGTACTATTGAATTAAAAGTAAGTTCTAAATTACTTTTATTATACCATGTCATATCGTATACTATTAATTTCCACGGTTTGCAACTTTGCCTGAAAGAGAATGGACAGTGTTTATTGCAAGTGCGAAAAAAATGATGGGTTGGAACGAATTAAGGGAAACAATCGAACAAGAAGGGCGGATAGATGAAGGATAGTGATCGTTTTCAATATTAGACATCATGATAATTCATTTTCTTGCAGCCACTTTTTTTCGATCTTTCAGTCATCATTAATTTTGTGACCTTATACTTTTTTTAAGTTTTGAATTTAATGTTAGATGTAAATTATTTTACCATATGATTTCGATATTCTGATTATACAGATTCTTATTCTGTTTCACTGTTTTATGGTTTAAGATTTTCATGAATTTGTCACTTTGTAAAATAATTCCTTCTCTTTCACCGTGTATATTTTATTTAGTGTAATATAAATAATGTTGTTTTTACATATACATATATAAATGGTTTTTCTGTAAAAGATGTCCTTAATTCCATGAATTTTGGATAGGCCTACACCTTCGAGTGTAGACACAGCTCGCTCTGGAACGTATGGATTTTCGAGATATAACATGACAAGTGTTGATTTTTTTTAATGATTGATCAGTCACCGATACACTCTTAAAATATTGGGCAAATTAAGTTGGGCAACCACTAGTTGGTTAACAATGTACAAATTTCTGAGCTACTTTCAACAATAATACATATGATTTATAATGCGCCATATCCACTCTGTAGAGTGCACTAGGCGCAGTGCAGAATAAAGAAGGGCATAAGAGAGTAGAAATACAAGAGAAGAATGTAAGAATTCTTACATACCAATTTTTACATAACCAATCCATTTAAAGCGAACTTGACCAATTTGTAGCAATTTTCTTTACCTAATAATTGGCGATATATTTACCAACAGTACTTAATAAAATAGGGGTGGGGAAAAGTTCCCCAATTTTTAAACTTCTTTTATCAAGTTGGGTAAAGATTGTTGGGGAACTAATGGTCCAAAAAATCACCAAAAGATGGAAGAAAATATTTCCCACTCTGATGGAGGGTCAAAGAAAAGAACAAAGTTGGGTATTAAACTACTAGTTGGTAATAGAATCGCCAAATTCAATATTCAGCACCACAAGGTTTGATGAATTTGTGGCAATTTACTTTACACAACTGGCGGATTGATATTAACAAGAATACTTGTTAATATACTGGGTGTTTTTAAAAAAAGGGAAACCCAAGTTTGAAAAATTCCTGTAAATGGATTATGTATTTACCGGTATTGAGTTTCATATTATAATTAATTTTGCTTCATTATGGTACCTGGTTTAGGTTTCTAGGGTCGCACATCACTGAACACCATTGTTTTCAACTACTGGTCAAGATAGGTGAAAGAGTCTATTTGGATAAAGAGGATTAATCCTACACTGAACAGGGGCCAGTTTCTCGAAACCGTCATAAGTCTAAGTTCGTGGACATCCCATTGAAATGCGTGTTAATTCTTCAACACGCGTTTCTATGGGATGTCCATGAACTTAAACTTATGACGGTTTCGAGAAACTGGCCCCTGGTTATTTATTGTCACCTATCTTCGGTCCAGTGATCGCAAGACAGCAGACAGCAATTAGAAACAGTGTGACTGATCACTTGGCTTGAGAAAGTCCACAGTCCTGAGTGGACGAAAGCTTGCTAACAAATTTTAAGGTTGGTAGAAGCTTAAACTACAATTGTACTATTGTTTTCAAAATTTTGTGCAGAATCCCAGGTGGTTCACTTTCTTGTAAAGCATAATAGACAGGGTTTGAGTTGAATGGCTTTGTCAACTTTCTTGGTAGCTCCATCAGTTTAAAAAAAATCTCATTGTGATTGAATTTATGCCTTAACAAAGCGTCTTGTGAACTTCACAAACATGAAAGTACTTCAAAGAAGATGACAGTCATAAATCTTAACCAAGAATAAATGAGATCATCAGAAAGCAAAGAGAGCATGTTTGTTTATCTGGAGTGCTGCAGGCATCTTCCACAAATTTTCAACAAAGACCAACATTTGTAAAAATCAGCAAAGTCAAATCTCCACACATGAATATGGATTTTGTATTTTCCACTTTTATGATTTTTGTCTTTGATTTGCATTGCTTTGGGATCTTGTCATTCTTTTGGTTCGGTGTGGCCCGATTTACTTGAAACGCATACGTTATAAGGGGTATATAAGAGCCTGCATCCACTGGCTGGATAGGATAGGATAGATTAAGATAGGATAATTCAAAGTATCACCCTTAACGACAACTGGGGCCCAGTTTCATAAAATTTATTATTAATAACAAGTTACAATAATTGTTATAAGCTAGTCAAATCCTTGAATCTGAATGGCTGCGAGCAAATTTTTCATAGAACATGTAGAAATGGGGCAGTTGTTATTGAAAACAAGTTTTATGAAACGGGGCCCTGGTAACAGTGCCGCATCTACATAGGGGGAAAATTGGCATACCTTAAGTACACAATCAACACAATTTGCCCCCTTTATTGTGTACTTTTATGGCAATGTGCCCCCTCTTTTAGAAAATCCTGGATCCGCCCCTGCCTGGTAGGACAAGTTCGGAAGGATATTCGAGAGACAACTGTGTTCTATATTTGTTGACTTAGGATGGAGAAAAAGAGAAAAAAAATTAGGCAACTGAATTTATTAAACCATATAGCATTATTACCTAATAAGTTGGGTACATTTTGAGAAAGTTGGAAAAATATTGCCCAAAATCTGAGCTTATTAAAAGGTGGGCAAATGCCTCCTTCGAAATTAGATTTACTCAACAATTGGGCAGTTATAGAATTGGGTAAATGTCTTTTAGGGCAAAATTGATAAAATTGGGAAAATAAGGTTGGGTAAAACATGTTTTTTAATGAGTTATTTTCAACGATAAATGGTGTCTTGTGTTGCGACTGATCCCCCTAATCTGATAGAGGAGAACATCTCAAGAACGAAATTGTTTTCATGGCTACATGTCGTGTTTCCGAAGGTTCATAATTCCAAAGGTTCGTTTCTGCGAGGGTTCGTAATTTCGAAAATGAAATAGGGTTCGTTATTCCGAAAATGAAATAGGGTTCATAATTCAGAGGTTCGTCATTCCGAATACGTAATAGAACCCTACATAATTTTTCGGACTTAAGAACCTTTGGAATAATGAACCCTATTTAATTTTCGGAATTATGATTCCTTTTCCAGTTTCGGAAATACCAACCTTACTTCATTTTTGGAATTACGAATCCTATTTCATATTCGGAATTATGAACTTTCGGATAAACGAACCTTCAAAAATACGAACCTTTGGAATTATAAACCTTCGGAGTAATGCAACAAATGTTCGGAATTATAAAACCTTTTTCATTTTTAGAATTATGAACCCCCTTAAATGGGAAATTTATGTTTTGGAATTATGAACCTTCAGAAAAACGATTGCCCTAAATTTTCATAACCACAACGCACTCACTTGTCAAATTTTAAAAAGAAGAAAGTTCACATTCGGCGAGATACGCCAGCCCCACTCATTAAAATGTGCTTTTAATTTATGTTGTCCTGTTTAATAAAGTTTTACATCGTGTTTGTTCACATGCATGTTGTCTGCGAATAGTCAGTTACGGATCCAGGCTTCTCTGCCCGATGGGGGGGGGGGGGGGGGGGGTGTTGCACAAGTCTGAGGTAATCGGTGACAAGCAAAAACCAGAAGAAAAAAAATGCCATTACTCTTTTATGAAACTAATACAAGAATGTCACCACATTAATTTTTCAGTTGGATTTGGGGGAATAAAATTGCTGCGGGGGAGGGGGGAGGGGTTGAGGGGCACATTTGTTTCTGTACTTAGTGCGAAGTTTACCTGTGGGTAATTGGGATTCCAGGGGCGGTCGGAGCCCTTTCCCCAGTGCCTCCCCCATCTCTCGACTCACAACAGGAAATTTTTCTTCTTTTATTCAAATTAATTTTAATACCAGAGTAGACTTTCCCTTTTAAAAATAACATTTACGAAACTATGTGTACATTTTCTCATGTTTATTGTAGGTAAAAGGAGGGACTCCTAAAATGAAGGCAATTGTGCTATTTCTAGCATTCTTTTGCGTTGGATCTGTAAATGGTAAGTAATTTGCATAAGATTTAAACCTACTCTAAATACCTCAATCACACCGCCAAACCGACTCCGCACCGAACGAGAGAAGAAAAGGAAAATTTATGTATTTTATGATTAGTTCAGACCCCCCCCCCCCCCTTCCACTCCCCGCTCTCTATCGCCTCACTGTAGAACAGCTGTTGTACAGATGTAAGGCATTCGATACAAAAGAAAGTCTGAATCTCACCCGGGACACATAATCGTAGTTCCGATCTGTTAAAAGAAAAACAGTCATTCAAAGGGTGCGTTAATCGTTCCTTGTGGCGAGATACTTTTTAAGCATCCGCTCATCACATAAAGATGTTATTGTAGGGAGGAGCGGAGTCTCACCAATCACGCGCTGAGTAATTTTCCTTGATCGTCCAAGCTTCCTTTTGTCATCTTTTGACAGATTACCGTACACACATATCAAGTTTAAAAGTAGAACACCGTGGATTACAGATATACATGTATATATATATATATATATATATATATATATATATATATATAAGGATCAAAATGGTATTGTCTACATGAAACTTTTTCATTTCCTAAGAAAGAAAATCCTCTGATTTGCCTTTGTACACAATAAAGCAGTATTTTTGTTAAATTTTAAATGATGGTGCCCATATACTGTCTTGTACTCATGCATGAAAGTACTTCTTTAAAAAGACCCCCCCAAAAAAAAAACGAAAAAAAAAAACAACTGATATATATTTATATATATATATATATAAACTAAAAATAGAAAATAAATAAAAAATAAAAAAAATAAAAATAAAAAATAAAATAAATAAAATAAGAAAATTATAATAATGATAATGATAATACATAAATAAAATAAAACATAAATAAATAATAATAGATAGATAAATGAATAAATTAAATAGATAAATAAATGAAAAATAAGTAGATAAAAATAAATGAGTAAATAAATAAGCAAACAAAAAGAAAATAAATAAATATATAGATAAATAAGAATCGTAAATAGATGAAATTATCTCCAGGACAACGCATCACAGATACCACTCTAAATATTGTTCAGGGGGTACGGTTAGATATACGAGGGGTAATTGTTCTGGGGACATCCCACTAGATCGACATCCCACTAGATCGACAGCCCACGAGACTGGTGGGCTGTCGGTCTAGTGGGATCATGGATGTCGGTCAAGTGGGCTGCACTGTAGCCAGTTATCATAGGGGTATAGGCTTTGTTAACCGTCATGGGTACTTTTCCTCCGATGGTTGTCAGGTCAAGTTATTCAGATACGGGATAAACATAAACGAATGAATTCAAAATCTGAATCACTTTCGTTCGTGTGGGAGCATCTCGGTTCAGTTGTTCGTTCACTTGACTTGCAATAAAAAGGCTGAGGGCTCGAATCTCTGTCGGAATTCGTATGTCCTAGACAAAGAAATTTATCTTTCTTTAGTTGTCTCTCTCCACCCAGGTGTTTAACTGGGTATCTGACAGGATTTGAAATGCACCTTGCGCTGGTAATGGCTGTCGGAGCTAGAGCTTGGCTAATAAGATCCAAATCCTTAGGAAGCGCACAGGGACGTTTTATCATTATGCGATATGCACGATACAAGCACAATTTATTATTATTATTATTATTATCATTATCATCATCATCATCATCATTATTATTATTATTATTATTATTATTATTATTATTATTATTATTATTATTATTATTATTTATTATTATTATTATTATTATTATTATTATTATTATTATTATTATTATTATTATCTATTTGGGCATGGAAATCAGACATTCGCAGTATATACAGAGTCAACATATACAATTATCTTAGAAATAATAGGGAAAGAGAAAGAAATGAGAAGCAAGGAGAAGAGGAAAGAAATGGTTACCTATGGGCTAGGGTTCGCAGAAGTGAAATGCTTCACTGTTGCCCAGAGGCATGCGAGCCCTCGTAGGTAACCATGTAGAAAGTTGGAAAGATATTGCACAGTCGCATATACAAATACAAATATTACACATTAAAAGTACAATGGTTAAAAAAACAACACGACTAGAACTCACTTCTCCATTAACTGCCATACCCTCTCCTCACAGTAAACAAAACTAATAATAATTTTACAACGGACGTATTTTATCAATCATTTGCAAATCCTGATTCCCAAGCCACAAAATTAATAAAACACAGGATGGAAAGTACATGTATATTCAGATGGAAGTTTGAGTTGAAGAATTAACATTGAGGTCATTGCCAATGACAGAATCAGTCAAAACATACAAAATAACGAAGTGATTTCCTAAAAAAACTACATTATACAACAGGGTGAAGATAAATTTGAATTAGAATTCCCAAATTGGTAGAATAAGCACAAGCACAAAATAAATGTAGCTAATGAATCAAATCTGTGATGTATTAAGATATGCAATACTACTGCAGCGATACCCCCTTTAGCCATTTTGCTCCCCCCTACAGCCAGGTTGTCCCCCCCCCCCTTCAGATAGGTTGTCCCCTTTCATTTATTTATCATTGCTGTTACTATTAATATATTATTATTTTATTATTATTACTATTATCAAATTTCTATTTAACATTATTATTTTTATCATATTTATTAATATTGTCATTATTATTTTTGTATCATTTTTGATATTTTTCATTTATTATCATTATTATTTTATATTAATAGCAATATCATTATGATTATTGTTACTTGTTATTGTTGTTGTTGTTGTTTTATAGCTGTGGACAAAGTTTTCTTCGTGGATCAGAAAAACAGCAGCATATTCTACAGCAACATCCAAGCCGGCCAACTACTGACTGAACAGACATATAGTAAGGTTTACCTGAAGTACATCAAGGCTCCTGGGATCCTGACCTATGACCGCTTGAACAACAACGTCATCTGGACCCAGACGATAGCACGAAAGATTCGGACCGATTCGGCCGGAGCTAAGTCCAAACCGAAAGATCTGAAGTCCAACGTTCGTGAGTATCGTGGACTATCGTGGACTATCGTGGACTATAGTGGCGTAGATACAGGGGGTAGAGAGCATCCCCCTCCCACACCAAAATTATAGCGCCAAATCTACACTGCTGAGTGCTGAAGGCGCATGTAGAATTCATTAAGAATTAAACAGAAATGTTTTTACATGATCTTTAAAATAAATAGGCGAAAAGGAAAATAGAGAGAGAGAGAGATAGAGAGAGAGACAAAGAAAGGAATTGGGGAAGGCCTAGTGAAAATAACTATGATACGACCCCTAGCAAAGGCATATCCTTCCCTGAACTGAAAATGTTGTAGGTCAGACTTCAACGATTTATCCTAATGAGCCGCCCTCAACGACATTATCGACTCACTGGGATAACGATAATAGTGCGCTTTCGCAAACACGACGGAAGGCAAAGAGGACTGTAACTTGAGATGAAAATCGTTCTGCGCATGCTCATCCCAAAACCTATCCGTCGCCTTCGTAAACACGACTGTTCTCGGGTGATCTACCGTCGGGTATGTAAAGACGACAGCTGTGCGTAGATTGTATACAAAGTACATGTACTAGAATCTTGATGTGTGCAAATGCTAAGCACAACATAAGCACAGACAATTGTCTCTTTGATTTTACGTAGATTCGCCATAGACGATAGAGGGAGTTGGATATGGACTTTGCGTCGTCGTCGCCTTCGCAGAGAGCGAAAGCGCTTAAAAATCACGACGGTAACTTGAGTGCGAGAACCGTCACCGTTGGTTAAACATTCCGTCCTATTTGCTTCCGTCGTGTAAAGCGCTCTACTATCTGTGAGCCATGGGTAGACTGGGGTTAAAATTTGTTTGGGGAATTTACATGCGACCGGTTCACTCAACAGATAAGATGCATATCAAACCGGCCTCAAGGCCACAAATCGACCGGCCCTCAAGCCTAAATATTGAACGGCTCGTGGTTAAACTCCCCAAAGTCCCTATGGCCAGTCCGCCCCTGCGGTGAGCCAAAAATCTTCGATGTGACGTCAGTACAGAAGTCATGTGGGCAGTATTAATCGTACTTGATTGACAGAACTGGTTCTGGTGAAGGTGAAAAATAATGTTTGAGCGTTCTCAACCTTTCTTTGTTAGTTTGGAAGAATATCATAGTGAAAATCAGGGGCGGATCCAGGATTTCATATAAGGGGGGGGGGCACACAAATGCAGGATTGTCAACCTCGGGGGGGGGGGGGGGGTGGCGACCAAAAAAAAAAAATTCGCCAACCCTCCAAAAGTCGCTCAGTGGGGGGGGGGGGGGGGGGAGGGTTATGGGGTCCAGTTCCCCTCCATAATTCTCTGACAAGCAAGCAAAAAAAAAAACAAAAAAAAAAAAATCGCAAATAGGAGGGGCACAATGCATTGTTTTCCCTCAAAAGGGGGGGGGCACGGGCCGGGATTGCCCCCCCCCCCCTAAATCCGCCACTGGTGAAAATATCCCCTGAAAAAAACATTGCTCTCCAAATGCCCTCATATTCGAAATATCAAAAGAAATACATTTGGCTCGATCATTCATGCCACATGCGTGTACAATCCTATATATGAATTTCTGTGTAGAATGCATGTGCTTTTCATCGAGACTGGGTCGATTTATCATGGTTTTGATGATTCCTAAACCTCAAGGTAGGCCTATACACACTCTTAAAAGGTTGGGTAAATTTAGTTGGGCAACTGACAGTTGGTTAAATATATATATGGCCCAACATTGTGTAACTCTTGCCCAAATCTCATAATAAATTAACCAATTTGTGTAACAACGCAGCATCAGTTGGGCAGATTTTAACCAATTGTTGTGTGGACAGTATGTTGCCCAGTGTTGGTTAAAAGTTGGGCATTTTTTTGCCCATTTATTTTAAGAGTGCACCAATTATTATGGAAACATGATAAACCTTTCCCAGTTGCTTCGAGACAATTTCTTTCACAATGCAATCTCATGATTGCATTCTTTTCAACCTAACCAGACTGATGCCTCATTTGCTTTGCGTCACCTTGAAAGTTGCATGAACGATGTTCATTCTTGGTTGAACTCTCATTCGTTGAAATTGAACTCCACCAAATGCGAGTTTCTTGTATTTGGTTCCAAGTAAAATTGATTTGGATTCTATTTCTTTTTCTGTTCATACGATTAACGTGTCCCAAATTTGTCGTAACCTTGGAGTATTGTTTGATTGCAACATGACAATGTCTCATCAAATTTCCAATATTTGTAGATCAGTGAGATAACATCTTCGTAACATTGGGTTCATAAGAAAATATCTTACAAGATCGGCCACAGAGAAATTAGTTCATACTCTGATTTCCTCTCGGCTTGATTTTGGCAATGCACTACTGTTTAATTTACCACATAGCCAGATGTCTAAACTGCAAAAACTCCTAAATGCAGCAGCACGCATATAGTTACTCTTTGTAGGAAACATACTCATATCACCCCTGTTCTGAACTCACTTCATTGGTTGCAAGTCAGAGATCGCATTGTTTTTAAAATTTTACTTCTTGTTTACCACTGTGTCAAAGGTTCTGCTCCCCAGTATAATGTTAACTTGGTTCACAATTACATTCCTGTCAGAACTTTACGCTCTTCCAACTCCGGTTCTCTTGTCGTTCCAAAATCTGCAAAACTATGGGGGGAAAGGGGTTTTGCCCATGCTGGTCCTACTCTGTGGAACAACATACCAATAGTAATTAGAAATAGCGATTCCCCAGATTCATTTAAGAGCAATCTAAAAACTTACCTGTTTAATGCTTCCCTTTGTTAATATTGTTTTTCCATTCCTTTCTTCATTTCTTGTATTTGTAATAATTATCTTCCTTTCTTCATCCTATATAATCTGCGCCTAGAACACTCCACAGAGTGGATTGGGCGCAATATAAATCATATGAATTATTATGACCGGAACTCAACTTTATCTTCAATACCCTAAATTTACAGAGCCGTCATACATCACCTTTGATGACTGTGACCGTCGGATCTACTGGTTTGGTAACGTGTCTCTAAGGGTGAAATCAATGCTTGCCAATGGATCAGACAAGATCACGTTTCATCAAAGGGAGAACAATGTTTATGGACTCAGCGCAGACGGATTGCGAGGGTAAGCTTGTATATACTCATTTTTGTGTTTGCGGGTGTGCGAGGGTGTGTGGGTGTGTGTGTGGGCGTGTGTGTGTGTGTGGCGTTTTTTTGCATGTGTTTGTATGTATGTATATGTATTGTTCAGCTGTAGCTGAGCAATTCTACGGTCAATTAGGCAATTGCCCGGACTAATTTCCTAATATCAATGTGCAGCTATACAGGTGTTTATTTACCAACTTTCGGTGTTAATTAGACACCACTATACCACCCACTGTCAATTAATATGCTGTCAATGTTCAGACACAGCTAAAGGCTAGTTCAAATATGCCGCAGTAAACCTCCTTGAAAACAATCAGCGGGAGGAGGGGGGGGGGGGGGTAAAGGCATTGATCTTCATATATCTGTATGTTATTACATACAGGCAAGTGAATACGCGTCATACCTTTGTTGCGTCATGTATCGCATACGTGAACGAGCCTATATAAAACCAGCTTTCAACATCGGTGCACAATCCTAACCAAACCATCAACTATCAGGACCGCTGACAAAGCCCAACCAACCAACCAACCAACCAACCATCAATATAATGTGCAAGCCTAATGTGATATGCAAGCCCAACAAACCAATCACCATAATATATCAATATTCAGAGGCCAATAATCAACTGTAAATATTTGAATGTTGTCCTACCAGCAAAGTCATTAACAAAACCAACAACCCATTCATTAGTTATTTTACATTATTGTCCAGTCATTAGATAAATTGACTCACTATAATTGTAGCTATAAAGCATAATCTGAAGCCTTTCACTTAATTTGACTACCACCTCACTGAATCAAAAAATTCCTAGTATGAAATATGGTTATCATCTCACTCATGAACATAATTGCACGTTGGGCAGAAAGAGTAAACTCGTCAGTACCAGCAGGGCCTTTGATGAGGATTTAACATGCATTTCCGTTTGTAGGCCTATCCTTTAATGTTACAAAGTGCATTTAATGCTATAGCCACAACGTGTTTTTGCACGTGCATGTCCGCAGTTGCGATCGGCTGTTGGTCAACGCCTGCGATTCGTACAACCTTCGTTTGTCTTGTCACAACCGGTCGTGCACCTCTCTGCATCT
The DNA here is from genome assembly GCA_025618425.1 of Heliocidaris tuberculata. Classification (NCBI taxonomy): domain Eukaryota; kingdom Metazoa; phylum Echinodermata; class Echinoidea; order Camarodonta; family Echinometridae; genus Heliocidaris; species Heliocidaris tuberculata. The sequence continues at coordinate 39,696,859 of CM046842.1, read as the reverse complement.
CCTCTTGGGCGTGTTGTACCCTCCTCATAACCTCACCCCGTCTAGCCTGCAAGAACTCTTGAGACGAACGTACAGACTACAGTGCGACCGTCGTGCAACCAACGCACGACATTTTACTGCTCCGTATGGAGCCATGGGCTTCGTGAGACCACCACAAGAAGCCCGTGCGATGCACATATAAGAAGCACATGCAGGAAGTACTATGTCTGCACGTGTCATGTGCGTTCATCAGAGCACGTAGCCACACGCAGAGATTGTTGGACATGTCCTACAGCCTCCTTGTGTGTCCTGCGTGCTGCTACTTGCTTGCAAAAAACGTGCAGACCCATATGCGCGAGGCAAGTAATTTCTCCGAAATTCGTCACAGACAACACGCACGGTGGTGCACAACCGGTTGTGACCAACCCTTAAACAATTACCTCACAGATATTGTTAATTTTTAACAGCTCGAGACACCAATGTAAGTATAGGCCTATTTTATTTTGTTTTCTATCCTTATGTGTACTTCTTTTCTCCCTTCTTTAAAAAAAAAAGCTGTCTGTATTTTTCGGAAATGGACAAGATCGTCCGACTGAACATTCATGGGAACGGGCTAGTCGTTCTCCTTGACACTGGACTAAACAACGTGGAAACCTTAACGAGAAATGCTCAAGGTACTATCGAATAAGTCTGGTATTTCTTCTTCTTCTTCTTCTTCTTCTTCTTCTTCTTCTTCTTCTTCTTCTTTTTCTTCTTCTTTTTCTTCTTCTTCTTCTTCTTCTTCTTCTTCTTCTGCTTCTTCTTCTTTCCTTCTTCTTCTTCTCCTTTTCTTCTTCTTCTCCTTAAAGGTTAATAAAATGGATTGGGATTATAAAACACAACGTTTAAGTAATGCACACAAAAAAGATATTTTGATGAAATTTTTATTTCTATTTGTATTTATATTTTCTTGGTAGCATCATGTTACACACGGATATCCTCAGTTATACTCCTTAGTTGCATATAGCGAAATAATTATATGAAAGGACAAAATGAGTTAGAATTTCCTAAGTGATTTGTATTTCAACGAGCTCACAGTCCGAGGGTGAAATATAATGACACGAGGATCATTCTTAATTTGGAAGACAACGCATGTTGCATAAATCTTCGATATACAATGTATATATAATTATATATATATATTTCACGTGCAAAAGCTATTTATTTTACACGTTCGTGTACATAATAACAAATAATTTTATGTCACATGATAGCTTTTCAGCCTTTAGGATACTCTCCAACAAATGAAATATCTTGATACTCTTTGTTGTTTTAATGTTGCTTATATGTAGAATATTGAAAAAAAATATCCTTTCTCCCTGTTTACAGACAACTGTTTGTACTGGATCAACGAACCAGGAATCATCGAAAGATACAACACTCTGACGTGTGAGCGTAGCACCCTCCACAATATAACCAACATGATAGGACATATTCAGCAAATTGTTGTGTACAACGGTGTGTTCTACTGGGCGGACAGTGGCCGGGGAGGGATAGGCTACATCGACCTCCAAGATCCGTCAAATTATGGCTTTGTCAGCAAGATCACACAGATGAACGGACAGGAACGTGCTTTAGGTGGAATAACGGATTTGAAAGTGTTCACTGACGAAGAAGGTGACTAGTACTATTATTGTTATATTATATCATCATATCATATTAAATAATATAATATAATATAATATAGTATAATATGATAATATATTATTATTTTATATCATATTATATCATATCAAATTATATTATATTACATTATATTGTGATATACAAGGCCTATTACTAATAGCAAAAAAATCAACCTGTAGCTCCTAGATTAGTATATTTTCACCGTGCTCCATAAATTTTGTGCTTCCTTCGAATACTTGCAAATCGTCCACTACAAATTTGTCTAATATAAAGTCATTAAAGTTACCTTCATCACAGTCGGTGTACAACTTGATAACCGACGCCTGAAGCGCATAGGGACGTTATAGAAGTTTGTTTTAGCAAATATCAAAGTGTTAAGTTTGGAGTAGTATAAATATTTTGTTAGATAAGCAATGAACTTGTAATTTTCATATGTTATTGACCCTACATGTGGAAGCTTTTCTATTAAGTTTGCAGTCATGAGTGAAATGGACTTTTGAAATATGGAGAAATATGTATTTTGAAGCAATTCATATTTTCGAACAAAATTGATAAAAATCACATTTTCGGCACAAAATTGTTATACAAATCATCACCAAACCCAGCGAATGTGGTATCATGTTTTAGAGAATTTAATGCCCTTTAATATGCTACCACAAAAGTGATAGAATGAGGTTCTGTTACAAAAAATCTTCAAAATTGTTCAATACTAGTTACATATGGCGGCCATTTTGAAAATCCAAAATGGATGCTCGCACAGGGTTTTGTGCAAATTCCAACATCAATTTTTGGATTCCCCATGTTCTACCGATTCCAAAAATGTATAGTTTTGCTAATCTCTAAAAATTTTGAACAAAAATACATAGTGAACCTCACTTTTATATCATAATGCGATCTGCGCTATACATGACGGCCTATTGAAAGTATTATTCTTATTCATCCATGCTATTTTTTCCTATCTTTTAAACAGTCAACTCGTGTAGCTTAAACCCGTGTAGTAAGCGCATAACCTGCGTCGAGGAGGATATGACTTATTCATGTCCTATCACCGGCACTGAAAACATCACCACTGGGAACAACACTGGGAACAACACTGCGAACATCACTGCGAACAACACTGCGAATAACACTGCGAACAACACTGCGAATAACACTGCGAACAACACTACGAACACCGCTGCAAGCACCACAGTGGAAACACCCAAGCAACGTAAGACAATGTTAATATACTAACTTATACATGTATGAGGTTATCTGGGATGTAAGAGGTTATCAAGTTCAAGCACATTTTTCCCCTATAAAATACATAAAAGCACATATTAATATAACCCCCCCCCCCCCCCGAAACAACAGTGGGGAAATTCTTCGCTCACCGTCCCTCCCACCTATATTCAAAGGATAGGGCCGGCGGGATTCCAGCGGAAATATTAAAAAAGTTGAGAACATTTATGGTTCATGCTTTTCGCCATTCATAAACACTCGGGGTTTGAAGCCAGAATTTGAACTGTATTTTCGTAGTTCTGCTTGGACTAAAATTAGTTCACTTTCTAGAATAATAGTAAATGGCCGGTATTTTCGAACGTGTCTTAACTTTGGTCCTGGGCCCTGTTTCATAAAAGTTGTTATCAATAACAACTGCTACAGATATATGACAAATTTGCTCTAAGCCAATCCAATTCAATCATTTCAGTAGCTTATAACAATTATCGTAACTTTTATTGAAACAAGTTTTATGAAACAGGACACATGTTTGATAGATTTAGTCCACTTATTTATGGAGCACTAACTTTCAACCTCCTCGTTCCGTAAATAAACGAACAAAAATCATGTCGAGGTGAAATCATTTTCTCATTTTCACTTCATGACTGGATGCTGTTCGTTTATTCATTTTTTTTTCTTCAGAATTACAATAATTTGCACAGGATAAAAAGCTTGGAACTTAGCGCTCCATGGACGAAGTTTAACCAGGGTTACCTTAGTGCACTTTAATACGAGCCAATAAAATTGACAATAATACTAATTATTTTACCTTTTTCTCTATATATTTCAGTCACTAACCCCTGCCTTCAGTATCCATGTGACAATGTTAATGGGTTCTGTTACAATGAGGGCGGCATACCAACCTGTACTTGTATTTTCGGATTTGACCTGGCAGATGACGGGGTCACGTGCCAACGTAAGTAGTTCTTCTTGTTTAATCCTTAAAGAGATGGTGAGTTCTGGGTACTGTTTCATAATATTTGTCATCAATGACGAGTTGCAATATCTGTTATAAGCTACTGAAATCCTTGCATCAGATTGTCTGAGAGCAAATTTGTCGGTAAAAATCACCGACAAGACACTTGATGAAACGCCCCCCTGGTTAAGATGACAAATAACTGATGAGCTTTCTCATTCGTTTGATGTCGGTTTGGAAGGACATCATAGTAGAAACATCCCCTGAAAAGCATTGCTCCTGAAATGCTCTTATATTCGAAATATGACTAGAAATAGCTGAAATGTTCGGGCCGAACAATCATGCCACTTGTGTGTGTAGTCCCAAATACCCACTTCTGTTTGCAGTACATGTGCTTTTGAGCAAGATTTAGTTAATTTATTATCTATTTTGATGATTCCAAAACAACACAGTATAAAACAATGCTTATGTAGACATGGTCAACCTTTCCCAATTGCTTTGAGACAGTTTCTTTCACAACTCCATGACCAGGGCCCTCTTGCATAAAAAGTTGCAATCAAAGGCAACTCAAAAAATTAAACGCAACTTGATTTTCAACCAATCAGGATCGCGTATTGGGGACTTGCGTTTAATTTTTTTGAGTTGCGATTAAACGCAATATTTTATGCAAGAGGGCCCAGAACTCTACTTTATCTTTAACCTCTAAAGATATGGTGAGTTCTGGTAAAGCGGACAAATAATCTATAAGCTTTCTCATTCTTTTGATGTCGGTTTTGAAGAACATCATAATAAAAATGTCTCCCGAAAAAGGAATGCTCGATCTTCAAATGACCTCATATTCGAAATATGACTAGTAGAAGTAGCTGAAGTGTTTGGCCCAAGCATTCATGCCACATGTGTGTGTGTGTAGTCCCATATACCCATTCCTGTGTGCAGATCATGTGCTTTGCAGCAAGATTGCGTCAAGTTCTTATCATTTTGATGATTCCAAAATCTCAAAAATAGACAGTAATTCTGATGTAGACATGATCAGTCTTTCCAAATTGCTTCTAGACAGTTTCTTTCACAATGTAATTACATCACCGGAACTCAACTTCATCTTTAACCCTTAATTTAATTTTGAAGTATTCCTGGGTTTGTCTATGGATGCAACTGGGATGCAATCCTCTTTGAAAGAATGAAAGAATATCATAGAAAAATACCCCCTATAAAAAGGACTACTCTTCAAATACCTTCATGTTCGAAAAAAATGACGAAAAAAAATATCTGAAAAGTTTGGATCAAACTTCCATGGCAAGTGTGTGTGTGTCTAATATAGTCATAATTATTTCTGTTGCCGAGCATGTGACTTACAGCAAGATTGAGTCAATGTCCTATCTTTTTGATGATTCCCAAACCTCACAGTATACAACAATTCTCATGTACATGTTCCCACTCGGCAAACAGTGTCTACTCAACTTTTTCTTTTACTCCGGATACTTCTCTCAAAGTTATATATATTTTTTTAAAACCATATTTGATTAGCCCACGAAAACTGTACCCAGTGCGGAAATGGTGAATGCGTGGTCAGAGACGGCATGTACCAGTGTGTCTGCAGCGAGGGATTTCTACTCGGTGAAGGAGAACATGCTGAATGCGAAGATATCAATGAGTGTGAAAGCTCCCCATGCGACCAGAAATATGGCGAGTGTGTGAACACCGTTGGTGCCCATTACTGTACCTGTCCTCAAGGCCTCACCATTGGTGAAGATGATGCTACGTGTCAGGGTATGCTCATTCAAACATGAGTCAATTATATATATATATACATATATATATTGTAAGAAATATACATATATATATTGTAAGACATAACAATAACAATAATGATAATAATAATAATCATTATAATAACAAACAACGTAATTAATATTATTATAATTATATTGATTAGTACTTAACCATTGTAAGAAATTGAAATGTATATTCCGGTGTAAATGTCGGCCATCATTTTGTTTTTATACAGTCCTGATGAAGATCATTGATCGAAAGCTTGACAAATAAAGAAGGACAATAAAAGCTACGACCGTCTCATAGTGACATTTCTTTCATTATATATATATATATATATATGTATATATTGCCATTGTCCAATAAAGTGTGACGATTGAGTCAATAGCATTTTTTATGCCAGTGGTTTTGAACAATCAGAGAATAAGAATCTTGATCTGTGGTTCATGCATATTGATGATGATTTTTTTTTTTTTTTTTTTTTTTAATGTTGACAGAGACCGTCAAAAGAGGAGGTTCATATTAATGTGTAATATCCAAAATCCATGTTGATAACAGAGTTATTCGTGGGTCCAGTTTTACTTTGTAGAAGATGATACCTTTTTCGTTCTGAGACATAATTTGAAGGAAAAATGATTATAGATTCAATATTTCTTCTTAATTTTTTATTTATGTTAAACATGTCATTAACAGACGCAGTCCTCCTTAAGCAAAAGATGCCTCATGTGCTTTACTGCATGTATGTACTGTATCCGACTCTTTCCTATGTTGCGGTGTGTTTATTCTTTTCAGTAAACTGTATGGAGAATCCGTGTAGCAATGGAGCGACTTGTTCAGATAACCGGTTGCGGTGTGTTTATTCTTTTCAGTAAACTGTATGGAGAATCCGTGTAGCAATGGAGCGACTTGTTCAGATAACCAGTGCTTCTGTGATGACGGGTTCATGGGTGTGCTTTGTCAGCAAGGTGGGTTTCTTATAACGACACATTTCTCATCTCATAATCTTAATTCTTGAAAGTGTAGTGGTATGGTGATTCATTCACTGGACTTTCAATCGAAAGGTTGAGGGGTCGAATCCTTCCCTGACACTAGCATCCTTTCGCGAGACATTTATCCACATTTGCCACTTCCCGCCCAGCTATAAATGGGTACCGGGTCCCTGTTTCATAAAACTTGTCATCAATGACAAGTTGCAATAATTGTTATAAGGTACTGAAATCCTTGCACCTGATTGGCTGAGAGCAAATTTGTCGGTAAAAATCACCGACAAGACACTTAATGAAACGCCCCCCTGATATGCCTGAGTTACATATTATTGCCGCTGAGCGAAAATCGGGGTAATAACACACTGTATAGCACTTTGAGATTTTGACATTAGAAAGGCGCTATATGAATGGAAGCTATTATTATTATTATTATTATTATTATTATTATTATTATTATTATTATTATTATTATTATTATTATTATCATCATTATTATTATTATTATTATTATTATTATTATTATTATTATTATTATTATAATTATTAGGTGGTCTGTCATGGACGGATCACCTCTTAATTTCGTCAGAATTTTCTTTCTTTAATTCTTTAAAAAAAAAATTCCACCCACTTTTTTTTTGTCTTTAGATAAGTCAAAATCAGCACGATCATTTTTCTTCAAATTTCAGTCATAAAGCCCTAGTATGAGATCAAATCCCAATAACTTAATAAGTTTTTCAAGGTCATCCGGTAATCGTGACGTCGTCAAGGCGCCATTTTGCGAAAATCAATTTATTTTCATATCTCCATAATGGAAATTCAATTCTTGTTCATACATGGCATAATAAAAGAATCACGTACACGCACATACTCACGCGTTTTTGTGTCTGTAGGCTATATTTTGATTAAAAACCTTTTTTAGTGAAATGGAAAGGGTAATAGTTCAGGATGGTTATGAATGATTTCTTGGACTTTTTGACCTAGAAAATGCATATACGCACGAAAACCGCGCGCTCGTGCATTTTCCATCGACTTAGTATTGTTAATATATTAACATGGTCATATCTTGGAAACGGCACTGTGAATCTGTTTCAAAATTGGCACATTGATAAATCTTTAGTAGAACTTTCAAATATATCAAGATCAGAAGCCTGGGAACGATTTTGTTACTGGGGGTGCTGTGAGCAAAAAAAAAAAAAAAAAAAAAAAAAAAAAGGTCCTCAGCGCTTTGGGGTCTCTTTTTAACTCCAAAAATCTCTGACAAGCAAAAATGAATAAATGAATATATAAATAAAAAAAGTCCTCACCGTTTTGGAATCTCTTTTTAACTCCAAAAATCTCTGACAAGCAAAAAAAAACACAAAAAAGGTTCCTCACCGTTTTGGGGGTCTCTTTTTAACTACTTTTTAGTTACAGCACCCCAGGATCAAGATGAATGATGGCGATTCAATTTTGCGTTAGCAGAACGTCAAAACGTTCTTTTGAAGTTATGTATATATTTCCAAAACGTCAGAGTCGACCAAGTTGAAACTTGGTACAATTATAGTACTAAACAGTAACAGTCGCCTCTATTTATATTAATGGCATTGCGTAAACCTTGCGTCAGCAGAGCGTCAAAATATTTTACCAACTTTATGTCTATATCTCCAATACGTCATGGAGTCAACAAGTTGAAAATTGGTACAGTTTTAGTACTAAACAGTCATAATCAGCTCTATGAATATTAATGACGTCACGTAGGCCTTGCGTCAACAGAGCGTCAAAACGTTGTTCTGATATTCCATATCTCTAAACTAGCATGATCATTCAAGATGAAACTTGGTTTATCTATAGTACTTAATAGTCAAAAACAGTCTTATGAACATAACTGACGTAACATCAACTTTGAGTCAGCACTCAAGCAAAGCGTCAAAACAACAGTGCTCTGGCGTCATTTTTATATCTGGAAAGTGGCTTAGTCAGTCACGTAAAAACTTGCTACGAGAACATTAACATCATTATCGTAATTATTACTATTACTTATCAACATTATTATTGTAATTATGTTTATCATCATTTTCATGAAACAATTTGACATTAAAAGCGGACCACCACATACCTTTTAACAAGTAGAAATTTCTCGTTATTATGATTATAGTCATTATTATTATAATTATTAGGCCTATTATTATTGTCAATTGTCATTGCTATTATTAACATATTTATTATCGTCATTACCATCATCATTATCTTTATTATTATCATCAATGGGAGAGAGAGAGAGAAAAAAAAAAGAGTGGGCAACGTGAAAAGGGAGATTAAACAACGCACTTCCACACCCTCTCCTTATCCGATGACCTTGTTGTCTCGAATTTTATCCAAGTCGCAAGACCGGTGCCCCATACCGCCAGTGCATCCTTGATGTCTGGACCCACGCTACACCTCTGATTCTACCCTCAAAGATTAAAGGTCCCCTGAAACAAAAATGCAAGTTGATTTCTGTTGATGTGCAGGGATGCATACAACTCATATTTTGTTATTCAATCATCTAAATATGTTTAATAGATTTTTAAATATTTTTTGAAATCATTTTCTCAAGCATGCTAAGCTCCACCCTAAAAAAATGCTTCAGATCTCATTCCTGCAGTGTCACCATCTGTCAATCATTAGTGACTAAGCTAAGGAAAGACGGTGGTATGTAGCTTTGTCAGAGATGAACATCTGTTCTAATAGACCGTACAATGTCTACATACTATTTGTTATGTCAGACATGCTTTAACATCACCAGGAAAAGAATGGTAATGAGGAGGTATTGTTTGAAAGCATGCAATTCAACTGTGAGCATGTGCTGAGCTGGCAACCGAGCACAGGTATATACTCCAAAAGCGGAGTATGGAGCAAGGTAACTATAGAGCCCTCATCGTTCAGTGCGAGACAGTGTGTACAAAAGGCATGGGGAAAATCGTGCAATGTTGACCTGCTGTTGAAAATATATTTTTCAAAAATAATTCTGCGGATATATTCATTTCAAATGTTTGTCATTTCATATGACGGATCATTCTGCCTCGCACTGAACGATGAGGGCTCTATATTCATACGCCGTTTTCGGAGTATACACCTGTGCTCGGTTTTCCGAAGTTGGGTCTGACTGGCTGGGGGAAGTTACATTCCACTGTCTATTGCAGAATGTTACTGTAGTACAACTATATCATAGCATTTACAAACTTAAAGTGATTTGGTAACTTTGTAGAGGCTTGATAAAATCTGAGCTGCCTGGCCTTACATGCTATCAGTGTGTGTAATATGGTGTAAAAATGAAGCCCAGGGGAAAAAAGCACTTAAAAATCATCATGTGCTTCACAAAAGTAAACATATGCAAGTGACCGGAAATGTCGGACTCATTTTCCCCCATAGACTCAGTGTTCGAATAAACTTTCGTAAGTGGAAGTATTCAGTCATAGATATCTTAATAATAGCATTATATATTTGAAAACCTTTCTATGCCTGGCTATTTATTTGTCCTTCTGAACATCATTGTACAAGATAGATATCAAAATTCAACAATTTATTAAATCAAGCCTCCACAAAGTTACCAAATCCCTTTAATAACACTTAACATGACATTAATACAAAATTGATAATACCTAACATGGCATTGATACAAAATTAACAATACATGCATAGAATTTAAAAAAATTAACTTATTAAGCATAAAGATTGAAAGAAATGGAAGGGGTTTAACTATTCTGGGAAGAGATATATTTTCAACAATTTCTTTTATTTGTTTGTGGAATTTGCTAATTTTAAATTCTATTGCTCACATATTTGAAATGTGAATGAATTGAATATTAATTGAATGGTTTGTTGAACATGGCAGCCCAAGGGCTGTATCACATTCAACGATAGACCCTTCAAAAGCACCTTTGCGTTTACAAATATTATCAGAGAAAGTACTATTACGTTCAAATGTTGAGTACAAAATCTCTTTTTATGAAATATAGACACGCACTTCCAAAAAAGAAAAACCCTCATATTGGTAGATTTATGACGCATGAATATCTAATGATATATCCTACAATATATGTACCAATAAAAAAAAAAACAGCAACAACAAAATTACCTGTACTAAATCCTGTATATCTCTTAAGTTGAGGAATTAATTACATGTTAATGCTGTCGAGCGATCTCCGACTCATGACCCCACGGGAGTACTTTCTCGGGGTTTTCTGTCTGTCTGTCTCGCTCTGTCTGTCTCTCTGTCTGTCTGTCTGTCTCTCTCTCTTGTAGGTTCTCATATAACTTACCTTGAGATTTATACACTTCTGTGGTCACTGCAATCCACTTACTCCTTTTAATCACACTCCCCCTTCCCCTTTTTACCATGCACTTTTTCAAGTATATAATGTTCTGCTTCATTCCTTTCATTACAATATCCATCACGTGCTAGTCTTTCATGAGGCAACCTTGAATGAACTGTTTTGTACTTCCGTCATTCTTGATTTTTATGGGGTTTTTTCTGGACAGAAAAAATATAAAGTTTGATATGATAATCAATTTACATCTTTATAGAATATATTTCTATCTTTTCGGCAGAAAAATATAAATTATAACCACTCTTTAGGGCCTTGTGAAAACGGAGGCCTTTGTACTAACACGTGCAAGTATACTTGCCTGTATTCCATGGTGCTTTTTGTGAAATCAGTAAGAGGTTTCTGATGTAATGCAATGTAATTAGATACATATTACCCATATACCTCTAAATGTGCAAGGCGATCAATACACTTTGTTGTCTTACTTTGACAAAGAGCGTATCTAACAAATTTTAAGTAGATTATTTCGACATAACCGTATACATTTCCAAGAATTTTTGTTATTCCTAGAATACTAAATATGCAGTCATGAACGAACAAGTTAAGACCAGAAAATTTCAGATAATATATTTATTGCGATGAGAAAAAGAAGAAAGACCATAATAGCAAGGTACAATTGCTTTGATAGTTTATTCATTCAAGTAAAGAAAAACAATTTTTTTTGTCGATTACAGTGTGTAAGAGGAGCTTGGTCTAGGACATTTTATTTGAAGGGTTGTAAAGGGACACGTTTTTCAGAGTGTATGCTACACATACATGGCATAATCATATTTCCCTCCAATTTTTTTTTTAAGTCAATGGGTTTTAGTTTTAACATTGAATGTCCCCTATAATTCTTTTTAACAACGAAATGGCCAACACTATGGCCCATCACAAAGTATTAGGTCATTTGTGTTCTATACTTGAAGAAGTATAATTGAATAATAAACACAACGAACGATCTGACAATGACTAGTCTACAGGCGCAGACTCTACTTTTACACTTAAACAAACTTTCATAAAGCCCTGAGACTACCTTTTCTTTGCCAGTCACTGGCTGTGTCAGGAGTTATACGAGGAGCTGAATGCCTAAGGGCGAGCGTGATTAAAGTCACCTTTTTTAGATCCTGCCAAACAGTGTGCATGTTATGTAATTCTGTGTTGATTAAACGAATAGAATTAAAATGATAATACTAATGATAATAATAACAATAGTAGTAGTTGCCTAGTAGTAGTAGTAGTAGTAGTAGTAGTAGTAGTAGTAGTAGTAGTAGTAGTAGTAGTAGTAGTAGTAGTAGTAATAGTAGTAGTATATGCCTGGTGATATGCAATATATTGACCTTGCAGTCTACATACCTTTACGGTTTAGATACTCTATTAATTACGTAACGACTGACGAGGGTTTGTACTTTCAAACATAAAAAGGATAGACAAGGACAGGATCAGTTTCCATGTAATTCCTGACATGATACCAGCTGTATATAATCGTGTATATACGTGTGTCGTTTTATATCCTGTTTATGCTCTTGTTTCATTAAATGATACTCTAATCTTTAAGTCAGGGAACCTGAATTACAAGCTTTGCTTTTCAAGGCTTCCTCCACAATACAGCTAGCATTTATTTACTTACCAATTACAGCGTAATTTTTGTTTTAAAACCTAATTTATGTGCCAGATTTCATTCTTAATGGTTTTTCAATATTCTCATAATGATTTTTGTAAACTGAAAGTCTTTGTAAATTATTTGCTGTTATTGTGGAAATAAATGAAATGAAAATAATAACAGGGCTGTTGACCTGTTACTCTTGACGTGTTGATACCATGGGGGGGGGGGGTGCTAGTTTTTCTGAAACACAAATTTCTCATTGCAGGGGATTCATAATTTCGAAAATGCAAAAGGGTACATAATTCCGAAAATGCAATAGAGCTCAATATAACTTTTCGGAATTACGAACCTTCGAAAAAGTTAACTCTTTTTCATTTTACCCAATTTCATTTTCGGAATTACGAGCCGTCGGAGTAACGAATCTTCGAGACATAGACATGATTAAGTGTCCGTTTAATTCAATGAACTTTCTGCGTATCTTTAATGAGACATGTTTAATCGAATATAGTGAAATGATTTAGAGTCGCATTCATGGATTGCATTATTTTTCATAAACAAATAGCTGAGGTTAATTCACAGCTTTTCCTATCATTCCTAAGTTTCATTGCAAAATATAACTCCCTACGTAGTAACTTTTTACAATAAAGACAACGACATGAGGATAGCAATATAATAATATTGAAGCTGCTTCAATATCTGTATTTTGCTTCCATCATTGGAACATAGTTGTTTATATAGTTTGAATGACGGGATTTGTTTAAAGAACTAGAAAATAACATTAAGTGATAATGAATTAGCCAAGATTTTGGAGTTGATACTGAATGCATAAGACCTAACTATAAAGTCTGTAACATTGTTTGAAACGTAAGCCTATTGGAAGCCTATAACACTAAAATAGATACTGTTTTAGCTGGTTTATTATGATCACTTTAAACAATAGATTGAACCTTACTTTGTGAAGAAAAAAAAAATGATATAACATTTTTTGAGAAAGTATATCATTCTTAAATATAAAAACAGAGTAGTCATAAAATTATGTTGTCCTTTTCGTACTGATGATAATAATAATCGATTCGAAGTAACTGAGTTTCGTTCAGCCGGTGAGGGGGCGTTTGCATAATGGGGATTACACAACCGGCTTCCAAGGTTTGTGAAATGTGATTTAACAAGGACACTGACTGCGGGTTGGAAGGGGTTTCTCTCCTTTTCGGGTTCCCTGTCCATATATGCATTCTTTCTTCCTATTCCTCCCATTTTCCTCTTTTTTTTCTCATCATTCAAGTGGGCACGTTTCCCCCATACATAAATAGATTTTGCCGCCTCTGTATAAAATGAATTTTTTCGTCTTTTAGTGGTATTTTATTTTTCATAATACTATGTATTTAATAATTCATTCTCCATGTAAAGCGCAAGGATAATTGATTATTGATTATGTTGATCTATATAAACTGCACGTTATCTTTATTATCGTTATTATTATTTTTTTTAAAATAAATATTATTATTTGTTTTTACCATTATTATTATTATTTTTTTTAAATATCATTATTTGTTTTTATCATTATTATTATTATTATTATTATTATTATTATTATTATTATCATTAATATCATTATTTGTTTTTTATCATTATCATTATTATCATTATTATTATTATTATTATTATTATTATTATTATTATTATTATCATTAATATCATTATTTGTTTTTATCATTATTATTATCATTATTATTATTATTATTATTACTATTATTATTATCATCATCATCATTATAATATTATTGTGACTAATACATGTAATAGTAGTAGTAGTGTCATTGATATTTGTCATAAAATCATATCATATATTATATCTTGTATGATCATCATCATTAATATCATCATGAATGGGCCCCTATTATTATTTTCTGTTATTATTACTGTTATTATTATCATTTTCATGATCGTTATCATTTCATATTTAGAACAAAATGACCTCGGGAACATAGGAGAAGAAGAAGAGTTGGAATCAGGACCGAAATGCAAACCGTCAGACCAAGATGAGATTCAAACCCGAAGAGTACCCGTGTCAGCTATCGTCATCATCATCATCTTCGTACTAATCGTTGTCTTCATCATCATCGTCATCGTAGTTTGTTACAGACGTAAGAGAAATAAAGACAAGCCTTCTGCTTGATCTCCGCTAGGGTATTGTCGAGGATAATATCCATGACTGGGTCTGCATAAAGAGTTGCGTTTGTCTGCTTTGCCACAGTTGATTTTTTGTCAGACGTATGATGGGGAGCCCTATATCTGCGCTCCCAAGATTTGATCTGAAATTGAACAAGAATTAATTTGATATTCCTCTAATGCATAATATTATATTATTCCTGATATTCTAAAGAGTATGTGTGCCAAAAATCTCATCAAAATCAGAGCAAGAAAAATGCCATTTTTACAAGAAAATGCAAGAGGACTAATGTCAGTCAAATACTCCATGGGGGTGGGGGTGTACGAGTAGTTGTCTTTATTTGGTGCATTGGGTTTGAATATATCATCTTTTTAGAGAAAGTCCAATGCATAATTCGGTCATTTGATGTCCCATAAGTACAAAGTAGTATTGTGAACGACATCAAGAAACATTCTTTAAAGGGAGACTTTAGTTCTGGCAGAGGTAAAAAATAATTTGTGAGTTTTCTCATTCTTTTTATTTTAGTTTAGAAGATTGTGATATGTCCCCTGAAAAGGAATGTTCTTCAAATGTTCTCACATTCAAAATATGACAATAAACGGCTGAAATGATCGGGCCAAACATTTGTATGTAGTCCCATATACACATTTCTGTGTGAAGTGCATGTGACTCGCAGCGAGATTGAGTCAATTTCTTATCATTTTGGTGATTCAAAAAACCTTACAGCATACCCCAATTCTTATTTGCTATATAATCAACCTTTCCCAATTGCTTTGAGACAGTTTCTTTTACAATTCAGTCTCATGACCAGAATTCAACTTTATCTTTAAGAGTATTAACTTGATGAGCTCTATGAGGGCTACAAAATAAATACAATCATCCCATTAAATACAACTTATAAGACATAGCCGGTAACATATGGGACAAAATAGCGTCGATTTGCTAATTGATAACTGGCGTTAGTAAGGTAGTCAATATTAATACATTGTTAACTGTAAATTAAAATATTTCACTTGGCAGTTATTTATATATTGTTAACTGTAAATATAAATATATTTCACTTTAAATTTACTCAAAGTTGAGGCCTGTTTATGAAAAATGAGCAGGGCATTTGTGTTGCTGATGGTATTGTTTTCTAACTGTAATTAGATTATTAATTTGTTGCTAATAGTCAGGCTGTGATTTTGATTTAATTATTTCTCTGTGAACTTACTTCTAAGATGTACTTGGCGTTTTTCCTAAGTTGGGAGATTATATAATTCGTCGTCATTTTTACGAACCGACGAATCCGTGCGCGGTGCATAGAAACGTGAATTGGCGGGAAACGAAGTTATATATTTAGGTTTTCTTAGATAACGAAATTTGCTTTCGTTGCATAATTTCATATATCGATATATACATCATAAGAAAGCTTATGACTTTAATTTTGAAATGGTGTATATTATTATGTATATTAATACGGAATAAGGAAGCACTGGCTTCAAACACGATTCGACGGTTCGTAAAACCGTTTTCTCCAGAGCGCGTATTCGGTAATCTATTTCTTTAAATTGTTCTGCTTCTTTTAAAACCAACCTGTAATCAGGGAAAACCCCCTTCTTTTAAACCTTGCCAGAGGGCGCTGGTACGTCGATTTGTTTTCTAATTTTAGCCCTCCCTGTTAAGAGACAATTGCTCTACTACTGAGCCATCGCGCCTAGAGATTTATATTAGAATGATTAGGTGTTTAACATGTTAAATGCAAACATTGGATCTTGGGATACAAATTTGCCCCTTGGGAAGAGTGAATATCTGATTAGACCTCAACGATAACCATAAATCCTTCCCAAATCCCTCCCCTGTGTTTTTAATAAGATAAGTCGATTGGAAATCGGTGTTGCATGTAGCTCTGGGTTCCGTTTCATAAAACTCGTTATCAGTAACAGCTGTCACATTTCTATGACAAATCTGCTCTCAGCCAATCAGATGCAAGGATTTCAGTAGCTTATAACAGTTATTGCAACTTGTTATTGATAACAAGTTTTAGGAAACAGGGCCCAGAACTAAAAGATTTATGCTAATAAGCCTCCCTCAACGATTCCATCCATGTATACGTGTGTTAACCCATTGACTACTGAATTCCCTCTTTCCCATAGGCTTAATACAGGGACCACGCGGTTCCCGTAGGCAATGTATTGGCAATGTATTAACAGAGAGTTTAACACTGAAGCGAAATGAAATGTATTTAAAGGTCATGTAAAGTTTTGGTAAGCCCTCAAAAACTGTTCGTCAGATTTCTTCAATTTTTGTTGATAAATAGCAAGATACTAGCAATGCTAAGACACTGTGAAGATTTCGCCTCCTAAAGTTTAATATTAAACAAATAAGAGGCAAAAACTAATTTATGTGCCGGGACAGGCACGTAAAATCCCAACAAAGGCAGCATGTGCTATACACTGTACACACACGTGTAAAACCAATGATGAGTAGCTATACACACAGTGCACACACGCTGTCTCAAGATTGCTGTGCAGGGAGCAGTCGGGGTGGAATGGTCCTAGCATAATGGCAGTGATCAAGCATTCCTTACAGATATTTACACTGAAATTCACCAGAAATCATAGATGGAATACCAAATGATCTCTTACAGACAAGGAGAACAACATGAGACTATATTTAACATGTTACTTTCCAATTTCCTTTTTGCTACCAATACTCCACATGAGCTTTAAATGATAAATGGACGCGATAAAATTGTTACATGTACGGTTTCGTTTTTTGTTTTTTGTTTGTTTGGTTTTTTTTTTGTTTTAGTTGTTGTTGTTGTTTTCGGGGGGGGGGGGGGATTTGTAATTACTTATTTCTTTGAGTCCTATATTCCGATACAATATGCCTCTTGTACATGCTTTGTGCATAATTTCTGAAGAAAAAAGTGCGGGCACTTCCCGACAACCGAAATATGTCATACCTTTATACGTACACACACAAAAAAGAAATAAGCACCGAACTGTTTGCTTGTCATCCCCTTCCTCTTTCTCTCATGAAATTTTTCTTTTTTCTTTTTACTTACTTTTTTGTTGTTGTTGTTGTTGCCAAAAGGGCACCGAAAATTGTGACAACAATTTTTCTTCTGATTTTAGGTGACTTTGGAGTAAAACAAAATTGGACAAAATAGGCACATGAAACGTAAAAGACCCCGGCCCTTCTCTCTCTCTCTCTCTCTCTCTCTCTTTCCTACTATTTTGCTTGTTTTAGGGATTTTTTTTTTCCACGACCCCTTTTGCAAAAGCATCTTGTATCCGCCCCTGTAAAATATCCATGGCACAGAATTAAATTAGGTTAGAATAATAATTCTACAAAATAATACTGGTAGGCTTCGATGAATACGAGCTATAAAAATCGTTTTATAAACAAAAATTATGTAAGGGCTTTTCAAGGTTACAGCTTCGCATACCATGAAAAAAATTTGTTGCTAATATAAATATAGAACATCAACAAAATCTGAGGAAAATAAAACAAAATAAATATATGAAAAGGTAGAGACAAAGGACAAACATAAGAAGAGATAGAGACAGAGAGAGAGGGAAAGAGAGAGAGAGAGAGAGAGAAAGTGGGTAATGAGAAAGCGAGTGATACATTCGAGACAATCATATAAAGGACAGAGAAAGAGGGAAATCGTGAGTATATGTGTTTTGATGAAGAAAGCCATATACTATTGAAATCAGAAGTATATGTATATACATTTATTTCTAATTGTACATACAAAAAAGGGTGTGTGTGTGTGTGTGTATTTTGATGAAGAAAGCCATTATACTATTGAAATCAGAAGTATATGTATATACATTTATTTCTAATTGTACATTCAAAAAAGGGTGTGTGTGTGTGTGTGTATTTTCATGAAGAAAGCCATACACTATATTGAAATCAGAAGTATATGTATATACATTTATTTCTAATTGTACATACAAAAAAGGGTGTGTGTGTGTGTATGTGTATTTTGATGAAGAAAGCCATACACTATATTGAAATCAGAAGTATATGTATATACATTTATTTCTAATTGTACATACAAAAAAGGGTGTGCGTGTGTGTGTGTATTTTGATGAAGAAAGCCATGCACTATATTGAAATCAGAAGTATATGTATATACATTTATTTCTAATTGTACATTCAAAAAAGGGTGTGTGTGTGTGTGTGTATTTTCATGAAGAAAGCCATACACTATATTGAAATTAGAAGTATATGTATATACATTTATTTCTAATTGTACATACAAAAAAGGGTGTGTGTGTGTATGTGTATTTTGATGAAGAAAGCCATACACTATATTGAAATCAGAAGTATATGTATATACATTTATTTCTAATTGTACATACAAAAAAGGGTGTGTGTGTGTGTATGTGTATTTTGATGAAGAAAGCCATACACTATATTGAAATCAGAAGTATATGTATATACATTTATTTCTAATTGTACATACAAAAAAGGGTGTGTGTGTGTATGTGTATTTTGATGAAGAAAGCCATACACTATATTGAAATCAGAAGTATATGTATATACATTTATTTCTAATTGTACATACAAAAAAGGGTAGACAGGTATAGCCGTATGAGCGAGGACGGTGAACAAAGAAAAATTCCTGAGAACAATAGTCCTCGGAAGTTGAACAATAGTCCTCGGACGCCAAACAATAGATTTGAGCCTTATTCCGTCAGCTTTCCGAGGACAGGAGAATAATAGAGGAACAATAGCTGTCCTCGAGAGTAAAGGCAAAAAAGACTCTGTGTGTGTGTGTGTGTATTTTGATGAAGAAAGCCATATATAAATCGAAAGTATATGTATATGCATATAAATTTTATTGTACATACAATCTACTTTTCCTTCTATTTTTCTTCCTTCTTCTCTTTATCTCTCTAGCTCTGTTTCTCCCACTATCTCTCTCTTTCTCTGTCTTTTTCTCTGTCCCTTGTTTCTTTCTCTATATCCTTTTTTCTCTACTGTTTTCTCGTTCTTTCTTTCTCTCTCTCTCTCTCTCTTTAGCCCTCTCCTCAGCTATTTGCTCTTTTTTTTTTCTTACCTTTTTCCATCCCTTTTCTCCTATCTTTGATGACATAGAAGTTTTAATTATATGTTTAAAATTGTACATGTAATATTGAAAAGTTTAATTCAGTTTGAACATTCGTGATTTGTATATTACATAAGTTTAATGTTTTAATGTTCTGGGGTGGTATTCTGAGATTTATTTTATCTTGATTTTAGTGAAATAATTTTAATTGTCATAACAAAATGTACACTTATGGCGTATCATTGGTTAATGCCTGCGCAAAAGTGGCTGCGTACGCGGAATTCATCTGCTAAGGAGCATCGTATTATGGGAACTACAAAGCCTGTAATTTTAATGTGAGGAGTTTACTGGGATAGATGGAAACCAAGCCGTGGAATGCCTTACAGGTAATGAAAATTAGTTTAAATTTAATTCTCTGACGTACCTGAAGCCAATGCAGATCATAGACTAAAGGACGAAACGATGAAGAACCTGGTCATTATATAACACCTTCTGACATGACTTCCTGATGCAGGCATTATAATCGCGTGTCAATTTATACTCTTCAAGTCATTGACAGGTAAATATGGACAATTCTAAATGATAGCAAGAGGGTAATTTAAAAAAAATAGTATAAAAAAATTTTCTTTCATTCCATATCTTTTGTCATCATGGAAGGGCTAAAGTTTGTAAAAAAAAAAAAAAAAAAAAAAAAATTTAAATGGGATATTACAATTGCAATGGAAGCGTTGTGTCTTGTTTTGTTTTTCTTTTCTTTGTTTGTTTTTGTTTTTTTTTAAATAAAGAAGTCTGTAGACATACTAACGATTTTCGTCTTAATCCATAAGAGTAAGGCTCAAGAATGGAAAGTAAGTCAAAATCTGATGAGCGCAGGATGAAAAAAACTCCATTTCATTGCTCAAAAACTTCATTCAGGGCTATACTTCGATTCTGCAGTTGTACCAATCATCTCTTTATATAAGGACGTCTGAAGTTTACATTTAAGATTTTTTTTTTCCAGAAATATCCATCTAGATAACGAAATAGTAGTACGGATAGACGCGAAAGATCGACGTGCTGGCGAACGTACGCACACCCCAATCAGGACTTACATAACCTATACCACCACTTTCGAGTTGCAGGCATTGTAAAACTTAATCACCTATTAAGTCACACGTCAATTCGTTGACAGAGAGTGTGCTGGTTTTTGTTGTTGTTTGTTTGTTTTTTGTTTGTTTTGTTTTCTTTTTTGGGGGGGGATGTTTTAGCATGAAAAATATTCCTCTTTTATGTGATGTCATTACTTTGTCATAATGGCAAAAAACATTGAATGGTTAAAGCTTGCAATAGTTTATCATTCCGAACGTTTGTAATTCCGAAAAAGGGGATGTACGGTTCTGTTACATTTTCGTAACAGGAGACTTCAAAATTATTCATTATATTTCGAAAATAGGAACCTTCGGAATATTAACTCCCTATGCAATATAGCAAATAGAAAGTTATGTAAAGTATGCGAATGGCTGCAAGCCAATCGGCTGTCAACTCTAAGAAGTGCAATTTTATTATATTCAGCAAAAAAAAAAGACAAAATTCCTGGTATAGATGAAATAAATATAAAATGAACAATACAGAAATTGCAAGAGCTGAAAAGACCAAATTTCTAGGCTTTGTATTGATAGTCGGTTGTCTAGGAAACCGCATAGTCATGAAGTAGAACATAAAATTGCCAAAAATATAGGTATTATACATAGACTTCACTTTCTGTTAGCTCAGAATGTTCTTCGAGTTTGTATTGATTTTTAGTTCTTCCATATTTAACGCACTGCAGTCTTGTGCGGGGCTATACTTATGCGTCTAATATAAGAAAGCTAACTACATTACAAAAGAAGATAATAAGAACTGTCTGTGGTGTACCATCTAAAGCTCACACCAACCCCTTATTTCATGAATTGAGACCTTTTAAAAATTGAAGATATTGTCAGTTTAACTTAACAACAGCACGTTTTTATGTATAAGTTCATTTACAAATATCTCCCCGAGCAGTTTTGTAATCTGTTTGATTTTTGTAATTTTCATAAGTATCCAACAAGATCTGTGAGAGACATCCATATTCCTAGACATCTAGAACAGTTGCGTTTTAACAAAATATTCGTTTTTCTGGTCTCGAAATCTGGAACAACTGAAGTGACTCTGTTAAAACATGCCCGTCACTGACTCGATACATTTACTCGTACTGTAAAAAAATGTACTTCGTAAAATATAGTCAGTAGCACATTATTGCAGATTTCCTTTTTTTCCTTTTTTCCTTTTCTTCCTTTCTTTTTTTCTTTTCTATCATTTTGTATGTGTTTGTATGTTATGATTGTTGTATGATATTATATACATGTAAATATGTATTGTAAATGCGACCCCACCACAGGAAATGTGCTTCCTGGGACCCGCGCCTCCTTCCACCATGGTTTTTTCTTTCTTTCTTTCTTTTTTTTTTTGTTTGTTTTTATTTTTACGAATGTACATTTCATTTTGTATTTATTTGATTACGAGAAGGAAATAAATGTATTTGGAATCTGAATCTGAATCTGAAATCTGATTTTCAGAATTATGATTATTTTCGGAATTACAAATCTTCGGAATATTAAAAAATTCTGAAAAAGCAACATGTAAGCAGTACACAGGACCTCTACCATCACTTTGGTTTGATAATCATTAAATTAATCAGGTGTCATTTCGTACGTCCAGTCGTTAACAGGTAGATAAGGAAATGTAACTGGATACAATCAACATAAAGTACCATGAAATTGTTTCGAAGGCGCAAAAATAATGGTACATGATATCATGTGATGCCATGGCCTATGTCCTTTTCAGGCATAATTCCTTGAAACTGAGAGACGTGGCAGTCACGTACGGTGTTTGGTATCACTTGCAAGGAGAGTTTTGTGCGTGGAGATATTTATATCCTGCGAAGAAAAGTTAAAGTCTGGCAGGTGTCTTTAGAAGAAGAGTTTGTGAGATTATCAGTAAGTTCTCTATCATTATTATTGTTTTGTTAAGCAATAAATATCTAGCACTGTGTGTGATTATCAGGGTATAATAGTAACGTGGACTTTCATTTCATATGATAAATGTTGTTGTTCATGGACATAGTTTTCCATGGATAACCATATGTTGTATTAGAAAAAGAAATAAAGGTTGAATGGTGATATTCGTTCTTGAAAAATTATCACTGACTTTTTGTCTAGTCGAATGGCTAAAGTACAGTATAGGCTTATCAATTTATTTTGATGAATATTGATACCAATGTTAAATGATCATCGTGTTGTCCATGGACATAGGTTGTATTAGAAAAAAATACAGGTTGAATTGTGATATTGTCTTGAAAAAATTGCCAACTTTAAATCGCTGCTTATTTCAAGGAACAACATCATACCTGCACGCATGCATGCTGTGCAGCTGTAGAGTTATGGATCAAGTGATTGTTCCGATCATTCACTGATAGTTGATAAAGCACATGCAGTTCTTGACTGAAATACGCGTTGACCTATTCAAAAGCTTAGAACTTCTCTTCTTAAGCCAATTCTTATGCACAAAGAAGCCCGGCATTGGGTGAATTCAAGTTCGGTGTTGAAAGCTGGTGTTGGTGTTGGGGCAAAACTAGCACCAGCCACAACACCAAACCTGAAATTAAGCTGGTGCTGGGATTGACTTCACTAGGTGTTAAGCTATCAATAATGTGATTGGTATTATTTTTATAAACCCCAATTCGGTGTTGGGGCTAGAATCAGCAGCCCTGTTGTTGTTTTCATTTCTTTTTCTTTCTTTTTTTCTTTTTTTTTAAGGTAAAAGGGGGCTCTTAAAATGGAGGTATTGCTGTTTTTAGTTTTCACATGCTTTGGTTCATCCTATGGTAAGTAATTAATTATTCGTTACTTTTTCTCATTCTAACATTTTACCTTCCCATCATTTGTAGGGAGATTTCACCTCTATATCAATATGGTTCTGATGCAAGTCGAAAATGTAAAAAAAGGGTGGAATGGTAAGTTTTAGGGAAATCCGATAAAGGATATTTTGTTTATGACTCGTGTTCAATAAAAAACACATTGGAAACTCTTAATTTTTTCCCCTTTTGAGCAGTTCTCTTTGTGTGTTGTAAAAACACCATTTTATGAATTAGTGTACAATACTGATCTTGATATGACGAAAATATAGGTAGAATTACTTATTGTCCCTTGGATATGTTACTTGACACAGATATGCAGTACTGGTGAAAATCATGATAGAAATGAAGAAGAAAAAATAATTGATCCTCGTCTAGTTCTCCATTTATTTACCACATCCTTAAAAAAGAAGTATTATGCTTTTAAATGATAACTTGATGGCATTAATCCCTGCCCGCTTCACCGAGCGAGACTGTTTAGAACATGGCATCTAAAAATCCATTTGTGCCAGCTTTTGTGAAAATTGTGAAAACGTTCGTATCACATGCGAACATGACGTAAGTTAAATACATGTATCAGCTTTAAGAGATATGATACGCAAAATTCTTAATGTGTGATGCCATGGACTCAATTGGAATTCTCATAAATAATATGGGTCAATACCAATTTCGAGTGGTGGTAGGGGCGTACGCCCCCATAATTTAAAAATCAAATAATTATCCCTCTATCATCCCAAGATAAAAAGTGCCCCTCTTGTGACAGAAAAGGTGGAAAATTCGATTTAATTCAATTTCAGTTTAAAGACATAAGTGATAAATGAACAAAAATAATGTGCATGTATTTTTAACAAAATTGCCATATTTATGATATTTTGTTCTGCCTTATATGACCTTTATATCATACTTGTCCATTTAATGACATTGTAAGGTGCCATTTACTTTAATTCTCATGAAAATGTTACCTTGCTTTGTTCCTAGAAATGGTTGCCGTTCTGAAAATTGCAGAAATCGCCTCTCGAAACCATTGCTGATACGATTTTGCTATACTAAATAAGTTTTTATTTTATGATGAGGGCATTATTATCCCTACCAAAAAGAAGGGGGGGGAAACGAAAAACAAAAAAACAAAAACAGCCTGCTCATTAGGTTTTTTTTTTTTTGTTTTTTTGTTGTTTTTTTTTTTTGTTTCACGTTTACGTTGGGTCATGTTCACATGTGATCCCAGTGTTTTCACGGTTATACCCAGAGTTGGCTAAAATGAGTTTTTACATTTTCATTTTCAAAACGATGTTACTTGGTAAAGCGTGGACGGATGGATGCCATCAATGTATCATTTGAAACCGTGTTAATTCTACTTTCTGTCAAATAGATATATTTTTTTTCATAATATAGTTTGTTCACAATAACCCTTTGTTTTAGGGTTTCATTTTTTTCCGGGACGCACTGTATAGATTATCGTTGTCGATGCCCATTTCATCGATATAGAAAAATAATTCAATTCTAATGCTCTAATTCTAATGCAATGTGCTAAAACCATAGGCTGAAACACATGATTACGCAGGAGATTCCATGTTATACGTATAATGCTGTAACTAAATTAGCAAACAATATCACTTCAGCATGAAATCAGATTCTCATTTCCATTTCATGATGTGATTCATTTTGTTTATTAATTTTGGTGACAGAATAGCAGTAATTTATACAGAATAAAGAGCCTGACTCTAGACGTTCCTTAAAACGGTGGACTATATAGTTGAGTCCCGTATAATATGTCCATAAAGTTTTGCAGTCATTGGCAAAATGGCAATGACTAATCAAGATCGTCGTTGCATGCACATATTGTTCAAAAGGCTGACCATTAACCAATCAGAATCGTCGTTTCAAAATTGCAAACCTTTGTTTTACGGGCTTGGATTCTATTTAGTCTGCACTCATATAGACGAGCAAGTTCAATCGAAATGACAATATCTACTTTTTCCAGCTGTGGACAAAGTGTTTTTCGTGGACCAGAACAACTTCGGCATATACTTCAGTGACATCGATCCGGGTCAACTCCTTACTGAGCAGAGATACCGAAGGGTTTCCTTAGAGCACATCCGAGCACCTGGAGTGATGACCTATGACTACACGACCAATAAGGTCGTGTGGGCACAGAGGGATCCACACAAGATCAGCGCCGATATACTCGATGGTGTTCCCAATGCAACTGATGTTTTCCTCGGCATTAGTAAGTACTATTGAATTTGTGGGTTTGGGCTTGCCTGTGTGGGTGGGTGTGTGCGTGTGTGCCTTCATCAAGTCTCCGCTTTTACATAACCTGAGTCGAGTCCAAACCCGAGATTCGTCTTTCGAGTGGTGTGATGAATCTGGTACATATTTACCCCGGCGTTATCGTAAGTATTATTGTATATGTTGGTGTGGGTCGATATATGTATTCATCTATAGTGGATGACTCTTTTAAAACTTCCTTCCGAGGCGTAATGATAATCCACTGGCCATTCACATGTGACATTATAACCGATTTTTTTTTTCTACTTAAAGTTTTTATTTATTTTCATTTTTTTTCATGTATCAAACACTTTTTTTTTTTAGTTTCCAAAAAAGCAAACTCTGACATAATGTTTTGATTCTTATTCTGTAATGTACTTCAATAATCATAACGATCGGCAAATGCTAACTAATTCATTTAAAGTGATCGATTAACTTTGTGAAAAATTGTAAAATCAGCTCAAATGCCAGTGAATTGTGTGCAGTCCTCTAACTACATATATAATTAAGGATATGTGAAAGTATGAGAGAAAATGGAACCCGTTTACTATCCTAAAAAAGAGAAAATCGCGATCAATCGCTAGCGCAAGTCGCTCGGCTTCTCCGCTGCGCTGCAGTCACAAAAACCAAGCACCAGCGCTTGGCGATTTCAGAGCGGGTTTCCAGCCCATACGGTATTCTGTGATAGAGCGAGGTATGCCAACCGTAAGAGTTCTTTAGGGTTCGGTGGTACTCTATCCCGACATCACTGTTCAATCGTAAATATCTTGATATATAAACGACCGATCAGCTTATAAAACTCAGACGATTCCTGTCTGAGCTAAAGGTTTGCAGTTATGATTACAGCATTAGCTGGAACAGTGATTTTTTTTTTCAATCCTGGGCAAAGTTAATCAATTCATTTAAACATTATCAGATTTAATTTTTATGACTCTTGTGACTGTTCCTATTCACCCCAACATATCCGGATGAATAGGAACAGAATGGAAAAATTAAGAAATAAATATGCTTTAAACTGCTACTTGTATACCAAGGAACTTAAATTTATTGGGAAAGGGGTTTGGATTACATAGGTATTTTAAAAGACAATGCTTTCAGAAGCATCGGACGCATTATCATAAATTTAAATGGCAAAGGCCTATCTTTGAAATCACTACAGGCATCAAAACGGTACCATGTGTTAGTGAAACTGGAATTTGTTTGTCGTACACTAAAATATGATAATTTTTCGGTTTTCTCATATGTACCCTTTCTTTCGAGGCAGAACATGAATTGTAAATGGCATATTACTGGGTAATACATTTTGTGTGTTGGAGCAAACGGAAGAGTTGTCCGCCCGTACATCACAGTGACATTTAATAGGGAGCTTACGAAACGGGACGGGAGAGCAACAGAACTGGGGAGAGTTAACCAACTGTGACGGTCCTCGCACTCTCCCCGTCTTCTGGTCTTGTTTTCCAATCAAGTTACGAACAAGTGGACAGCGACGGCTTCCCGTCCCCTCTTTAGACCGGACGCTATTTCGCCCGAGAACCGTCCTGAAATCAAACAGGACGGAGAAATCCTCCGAGTCGCGCATGCGCACATCGATTTTTCGCTCGACTCCCCGTCTTCAAAGGCTCCCGTCCTGAAATCGTAAGCTCGCTACTACCGATTCAGTCAATTTGAAATCCCCTTACATGTTGTGATTACAACTTTCAAAATTCATAACTTTCTTAATGCTTGTTCAAACTTACACCAGTCTGTTTCTCGGATTTTCCTGCTCCCTTCCAGAGCAACTTGCAATTAAGGTTGGATTTTTCCTTTAAGTGAGTTCGAACAAAAGGTTATGCAGAATTAATATACATGAGCTGTCGGTCTCTTGCGCTGTAGCGCATCGCGATAATAACATATAGTGATGTTAGGGTGAAGGTAGAAGGTAGGAAGAAATGGTTGCTTAGCAACATCCGCATTAATTTTTCAATACAATACAGGAAACGTATACTTCATATCATCAGTTTTGCTCTGCGGAATTCTCTACCTTAGCAATCATGAATATATCTTCTAATACTTTTAGGAAAGCCCTTAAAACCTACCTTTCCTGTGCATTGTTTTATATTCTTTTCTCTACGATATGTTTATGTCAACTAATTCTATTATGTAAAGCGCATACAGAATCAAATGTCAATTATCAAGAGCTTTCTAAATGGAACGTATTTCAACTGTCTGGAACCGAGTGTAAATGGGCCCCATTATATACATTTTTACATGCAGAGCCTTCGTGTATCGCCTTTAATGATTATGATCGGCGGATCTACTGGTTTGGTAACGTCTCCCGTCTGCTAAACTCCATAAACATTAACGGAACAGGCAAGATAAGGCTGGCTAAGAAGAGGCGCCATATGTATGGACTCAGCGTAGACGGATCAAAAGGGTAAATATTACTATACTAGTAATACTACTTCTATTACATACATGTACATACACATTAAAATATATGGGGTAAATTGCCCTTTCAACAAAATATTAAGTGATTGATCGTGTTACAGTAAAACCATACTCACAACAGATTAATACATATTCACAGAAGTTAAACATGAATGAGAGTTCGATAGGTGGATGAAGAACCTCATTATGGTTGAGCCTGCCCCTTGTATATATACTTTCATAGCTATTGTTTGCAGAGGTGTCATAATCGAGTGGTCAAATCAGTTGACTGTGGTGCAAAGGTCATGATTCGTGCCCTGAGGTACGGCATTTATGACCTTATTTAGCAAAGCATTTTATCTACTTTACTTCTCTTCACCCTTGTGTTAACTGGGTTCTCGACGGGATGAGAACGTCATTGTGCTTGGATTATCGATCGGTAGGAATGGTCCTATACCGATCAGCCGAGGACAGAAAGTTATGAAGAACAGCTGAAGAAAGAAAGTTATGGAGAGCCTGAACCTGTGTCTCAAGATCCACCTGTCGCCCCAACGGCCCCGAGCTAAGGGACATAGATGGAAAGATAGAAATACTCCCTAGGGGAGTCGAGAATCTTCAACACAGGAGCAGAATCGTAGTAACTGAATCAAAAGTATGACTGGAATAAAAATGAGCTGTAAAGCAACTGATCAGTAACTACTCACTGGAAAGGGTAAAAAGCTAGTGGCTCATGATATGGATTCGCATTAACATGTTTTTCCTTCTTTTTTTCTCCAGATTTCTGTATTACGCTGAACTGGATCGGATCGTACGAATCAAGGTAGATGGAAGCGAGGAAACGGTTCTCGTTGATTCTAATCTCACCAATGTCACAGCTTTTACCAGAAATAGTCAAGGTACGGGTACGGTTTTGTTTATTTTTATATAATTATATTTTCCGGGGGGGGAGGGGTCCTAGAAGAAAGACAGCCCAATAGACCCAATAGAGATGCAGCTTGTAAGACCGACTTCCAACGAGGCTGAAAAAGTCGGTCTAGTAAACAGAAAGTTGTCACAAGGTCCGAGAGGCCGATATGTCGGTTCGTCATAATTATGTCGGTCTCACGGGCTGTCGGCCTCGCAGGATATATTTCTTTTTCTAAACCTTATAAGTTGATTTCTTACAACACTTTCTTTTATAAGCAAAGAGATTGTTTTTAATGTTCCTCGTTTAAAGTCATCATGAGCCAGTTGCACATCAAGCAGCATAGGGCACCCCCCCCCCCCTATTTCCCCCATTTTTCATAGGCCGTATCTTAATTACCCAAGGAGGAAAAATTAAAAGAAATTATGTATGAAGCTTCTACACCCACACCCCACCCCCTTGAAATAAGACTGGGAAGGCACTGAATAAAAGCGAGAACCGTTATTTAGCTGCAAAATATCTCTATCCGACACTGAGAGTTGTATAGTCAAACCTGCTTTAGCAAAAAACCTTTATAGAAAGATTACAATTTTCCACCATGAACTGTGTTTCTCATTTTAATAATGAAACCTGTTCATAAAGATCCTTTTTTTTTCTTGTCTCCCCTATAAACCGTCTTTATGTACATGTTTTTACTGTATTTCCAAAATGTTGTGTACCTAATTCGATGGATCATTTCCCTACAGATGGCTGTCTGTACTGGATTAATGAACCCGGAATTATCGAAAGATACGACACTCTAACAAATGAGCGTAGCACGCTGCACAACATCTCGAACCTGGTTGGACGAATTTGGCACATCTTAGTGTACAACGGTGTGTTCTACTGGTCAGACCGTGCTCGGGGAGGGATAGGCTACATGGACCTTCAAGACCCGTCACATAATGGCTTTCTGCGGAATAAGACAGTGAAAGGATTTGTGCATAGCTTAGCGGCTATAGTGGATATGAAAGTGTTCATAAATGAAGAAGGTGGGTCAGGAAGCAGTAGTTTGAGAGTCAGAGAGTCACGGTGTCTCAAGTAGAGTCATGATCTCGTACAATTAGAGTCACGATGTCTTACTACAAAGTCATATGAGGTTCTATGTAACCTGTGATACTTTGAGAGTCTTAATAATTATGGTCTTATTGAAGTCATGATGAAGTACTGTGATCATGGTGATAGTCATACTGTAATGGAGGTGTTGTGGTATAGTGGTTCATTCACTTAAGTGTGAATTAAGAGTTCGAATCCTAGCTCGGCACTAACATCATTTGGCAAGACATTAATCCACTTTATGCCACTCTCCACCCAGGTGTAAATGGGTACCAGATATGCTAGAGCGCTACATATTTGGCCGCTCGGTTATAACTGGGGTAATAATGTTGGAGCGCCCCGAGCGTCACAGCGCGACGGACCTTAGAAGCCACCATTATTATTATTATTGTACTATGAAAGTTGTGGTGTGGTACTATGATACTCATAATACGGGCAATTTCACGATGGGAGAGACTGACAAACAATTTCAAAATCGGTATTTCTTCTATGTTTTACGGCCAATATGGTTATAATTCGGATTATATTCTAGATTGAATTGGGGAATCATTTTCTACCATTGATTTGATCCTTGCCTGCTTCCTTCAAGGAGAATCTGAAAATATAAATGCATTGACATATGTGGGACAACACAAAAAATTATTGTATACAATATTTGATGGAAATGCACTAAATCAATGAATTAGGTTATAAACTATATTTTCAGATTTTTAAAGGACAGAAAGAAATCAGAAAAACGTTGTGAAAACCCCATTAATTCATGATTTTTCCAAGTGGTATCGTTACTAACTGAAACGTTACTAACCTTCGTTTTTTCATGTCACTTAAAAATAAAATTGTCAAATGATAATTTTTTTTCCATACGATACGGAAACAAAGTTATAAACAAGCAAATTAACTGAAGAAATATTTCATCTATAGCTTTGCTCATTAGGTAATGTCCGAACAAATTTGACCTCTTTTTTTTGTTGGTCTTTTTGTAACGTTACTGACCAAAATTTGAGCCGCCGCTGTAGCTCCAGGCAAAGCCCAAATTATTCCATTTTTCCACAAGATAGAGGTCTACACAAGAATTACCCCTGATGTAATCACAGAGATAGAGCATGCACAAGTTTTCTTTTTAAGAGGCCGGAAAAGCAAAATCTCTCTTTAAAATGTAACGTTGCTAATCATGGAATTGCCGATATCGAGTCATTTGGTGATAATGTGGGAGTCGCGATGTGAGACTATGATGATTATGAGGAACTATATGAAAGTCATAATGTGGTATATATCGAAAAAAATTATCTGATACTATTAGAATCATGATGTCTTATTGTAAGAGTCATGATGTGGTACTATGATCATGTATCATAGTTATAATAATTATTGTACTCTGAGAGTCACTGCATATTGTTGTAGTAAGTCAGGATTTTGTAATATGATGTGATACTAAGAGAGTCATCATGCGGTATCGTATCGTTCTCATTCTATGTGAGTGACGATGCAATACTAGGACATTTATGATGTTACGACTTGGTAAGACCATGTACAGGAGATGAGATGAAAATAACTGCCGAGTATTTTTCTATATTTCTACCAGTGGACTATTGCAGCTCCTCCCCGTGTAGCGAGGGCACCATTTGCGAAAACACAAGACTTCGTTATGTCTGTTATGTCTCCAACAGCACTGTGAATACTTCAGCTGAAGTCACCGAGCAACGTAAGAGAAAGAAAATTAATTTTAAAAATGAGAAATGCTCAATCTGATTTTTTGCTTTAATTTTGCATGGCTCCTTACGATTTTAACCCTTTCGAGACAATTGACCACATTTTGTGGTTTAGCTCAATAACTTTTGATTCAGAAGCTTTAAAAAAGTATACCAGATACATGAGAAGAAAGAACATAAATATCTACACACACTATGTCCTTTTTTGTGCATGACCGTTATGCATTTGATGCCAGGAATTATAAAACGTGAATAAGCTTTAAAATCCTAAAATTGGCAACACACTGAGAGGTTCAAAATCATTTTTTTTTTTTAAATCAAAATTGGCAAATTTTTCAACTTTTCAACAAAATTTCTAACCATGTATACTGTTTTCAAAAACATTACCCCCTAATAGAACCATGTAGCACTAAAGTAAAATATTACTGCTGCCAATTTGATGAACAAAATGTGATCATTTAAACCCTTAGATAATTCCTGTCCTGAAAGAGTTAAAGTAATACACTGAAAATGATTTTAAAATACGACTGGGCGTCTAATACAAAAAATCAGAGCTCCGCAACTAGGCTTCAGTCCAATACTTCCTTTTTAACTAAATCCTGCTGAAATTTAGAAACAATAACAAGGATTAAAACAAAGATTTTTTGTATAAGTGACTTAACAAATTTGCAGCATCAAAGAAATGTTTACATATATGGAGCAAATGAAAATAAAAGAAGTGAAATAATTACATATAATACACGATGTACTATCATAATTTCAGTAAAATAAGACAAAGTAAAGAAAAACAAGTGGAGGGGCCTTTTGAAAAGCACAGCTTGTATTATTTTTATAGACCCATTTGTGAGAAAAAAAGTGCTATGATATGCAATTAATTACATAATATATATACTTTACATTATCCTACCCATCCCCCTTACTCTAAAAGACAGAATTGTTTGTGACACTTGTATATGCACTAATCAATATACCGGAAATGATAACAAGTGATGAATTGAGTAGGAGAAAAGAAAGAGAAAGAGAGATATGAAAGATTAAGGATGGAGATGTTACACATTTTAATACCTTTTTT
Source organism: Heliocidaris tuberculata (assembly GCA_025618425.1). Classification (NCBI taxonomy): domain Eukaryota; kingdom Metazoa; phylum Echinodermata; class Echinoidea; order Camarodonta; family Echinometridae; genus Heliocidaris; species Heliocidaris tuberculata. The sequence continues at coordinate 39,663,771 of CM046842.1, read as the reverse complement.
GCAATGTTTCCAGTTGAACATTAGGTTTATAATATTATGATTTCTTACCACTGACCCCCAGTTACCAATCCTTGTGGAAGCTTGGAAGACGAGTACCCCTGTGATGACTTGCATGGATCCTGTATGAATGAGAACGGAACAGCAAGCTGCTCCTGTGAACCCGGATATTACCTCACTGATGACGGAGTCACGTGTAAAGGTATGTTGTTGCTTTTGCCACGGCACTTTTGCAGCAAGGTATTTCATCTACATTGCCCCTCTCCACCCTGGTGTTAAATGGGTACACGTTATGATGCGAACGTCACTGTGGTTGTATTAGCATGTGCGCGCTTGGAAACGGGCGATTAGCTGGAATGCTCCCAAAAGGAGTGGAGAATGTGCACTGTTAATGTGCAGAATCGCATCTGAATCCAGTGACCGGGGTAATATGCTGTAAGCGCTTTGGTTGGTTACATTGTAAATGATAAGGCGCTATATAAGAAACAACTATTATTAGTAGTATCAATTTTTGTCCAATTTTCATAATTCCCGGGGTTCGTATTTCTGAAGGTACGTTACTTCGACGGTTCGTAATTTCGAAAATGAAATAGGAATCATCCATTTCGAGAATTAAAAACGGTTCATATTTTTAAAGTACGCAATTCTTTGTTTAAAAAAAAATAAATAAATGATGGCTAATATCACACCGAAAAAAATAACCTTTGATTTAGAGCTCTAAAAATATACCAGATGCAGCAGTAGAAAGAGCAAACATTTCTGCACACACTATGTCCATTTTTGTTTCATATCCATATTGCGTTTGATGCCGGGAATTTTAAAAACGAGAATAAGCTTTAAAATCTTAAAATGGGCAATCCATTGAGAGGTTCAGAATAATTGTTTTTATCCAAATTGTCAATTTTTTTCAACATTTCGAAAAAATTTATAACCATGAATATTTTTTCTTTCCCCCTTCCACAGGGTTCTTTATTTACAAAAAACAAATTCAACAAATACAAATAATCATATACTTTCGTATTCAGGATCGTGCAACAGAATGAGTAAACAATGGCATAACAATGAACATCACGGCCCAAACTTAAGGGCAGAGAAAAAATAAAGATTTCTTTTTTTCAATACATATGATATAAAACAATACATAGTAAATTGATCATTTTCATGTTGTCACGCTGCCAACACTCTCAAAACATTTTCTGAATAGAAACCATTTCTTCAGTAATTTCTTTTCTTTGAGATTCGTTTGATAAATGTATTTTTCCATTTCGTAATAACATTTTACAGCTAATATAATTTTCTCAAATGAAGGTAATTGATTTTGTAATTTGGCATGAAATATTTCTCGTCGTACAACCATCAGTATACAGTTTAGTGCATTGTTATTGATACCGCAAAATCCAAACAACTTATTTTGATTTGTAAGTATAACCTTTTCCCCAGTATTATGAAGTACCCAGTACTCAAATTTAGACCATATTACATTCGTGTACTGACAAGAGCAAAACACGTGTATAATGGTTTCTTCACTGTTATTACAAAAGGTGCATTTTTTATCAGTTACCACACCAAATTTCAACAATGCATCTCTCATATATAATATTCTGTTTAAAATCTTGATTTGGAACCATCTCATATTGGTATCTATTGATTGAAAAGGAATTAAACAATATGACCCCCATCGTTCATCCTGAATATCTAAGATTTTTTTCCACTTTATAAGACTTTTACATTCTTTGACTTTGTATTTTAAGAAAGACTGATAAATATGGGAACAACCAGATTTTGTTTTCACTATAAGGTGCAAAGCTTCAGGAATTATAGGTTCTATGGCCTTTGGAATTACACGTGTACTCTTTTCAAAACCTGACCGAACAGCATTACATAGACCATAGTACTGGAGAAAGTTTGTTTGTATGTCAAACCGACGTTGAAAATCAAAATATGAAAGAAAAGATCCGTCTTGTTCTAAAATGTCATTCACAAAACGTATTCCCTTTACACTCCAGGACCTAAAGTATATTACTCTACCATTCATTTTTATTTGGGGGTTATTCCAAAGAGGTTGACATGCAATATTTTCAATAAAAAGTTCCACCAGGTCTGACCATGCTAAAAGAACCTCTTTCCAAAATGGATTTGGTGTCACGTCTGCCAAGTTTTTGTAGTAAATAGATCCCATATACAAATGAAAAGAATAATTTTGAGGCAAGAACGAATAAAACATATGGAAAGTGTAATTTTTTACCTGAGAATCACTTACAAATCTTCTAATCCACGATATCTTTAGAGATTTGGCATGAATAAAAATATTAATCATTTTAACTCCGCCTTCAGAGTATAGTTGACACATTTGTTCTCTACTTATCTTATCAGGTTTGTTACCCCAGATAAACGCATAAAAAGAACGGTTTATATCTATCATAATTTGAGAATTAGGTTCTGGAAGTGATAATAACAAATAATTTAGTTTTGGTACCAACAAACTTTTAACTACAGTTATCCTCCCTAAGACAGTTAAGGTTCTTTTTGACCATGACATAATTTGGCGTTTTATTTCTTTAATTTTTTTCACAATAATTATGATTGACCATTTCTAACAAGTTAACCGAAAAGTCTATTCCTAGGTATCTCGAGTAACCTTCGGATACCCAATTTAGTTTGTGTTCTGGCATTAATTGTTTCTTACAGGCCCTATTTTTTCCGATCCATATCACTTGAGTTTTCGTAATGTTTATCTTAAGGTTTGACATTTTTTCAAAATCATCTAGAATACTTAGTGCACAGTGTAACTCTTCCTTTGTACCATTAAGTGTCAAAAGAGTGTCATCTGCGTATTGTAGGAGTTTACTTGTTTTTCCATTTAAATACAAACCAGATATAGAATTGGAGCGCCTAATGAAAATTCCTAGTATTTCGCTAACAAGTAAAAAAAGGTAGGGCGATAAAGGGTCTCCTTGACGACACCCTCGTCCTATAACAAATCTCTCTGTACAAAATCCATTTACTGTAACACTAGAAGACGCATTTTCATAAAATAAATGAATCCATTTTTTCAATGATGGCCCGAAGCGAAAGAAATCAAGAACATTAAAGAGAAACTTATGCGATACAGAATCAAATGCCTTTTCGAAATCAATAATCAACAACATGCCTGGTATATCTCTAAGTTCTGTGTACAGTAGCGTATCGTAAAGTAAACGAATATTTTCCCCAATAAAACGCCCTTTTAAGAATCCCTTTTGATTCTCGTGTATTAAATAGGGCAGCACATGCTTCAGTCGATTTGATATACATCCAGATGCTATTTTGTATATAACATTTAACAGTGAAATAGGACGCCAATTCTTTAGTAAATGTCGAGGTTTGTTCCCTTTAGGTATCAGTGTGATTATACCTATTTTTTGTGACTGCGACAGTTCTCCTGTGAAGTAAGCGTAGTTCAAAGATTTGATAATGAATGTTTTAAGATATTGCCAAAATAATCGATAAAATTCAACAGTGAAACCATCTTGCCCTGGGGATTTGTTAGTCTTCATACTTTTGAGCATTTGATAAACCTCCTCTTCTCTCAAAGGACCTTCCAATATTGTGGACATTTCCGGAGTTAACTTAGGAATATCTGAGTGGTTTAATAATGTATCAAGATTTACGTCTTCAGTTTCTTTAACCATGAATATTGTTTCCAAAGACATAATGTTATACCTTGTTAATAGAACCATGTAGCACTAAAAGAAAAATATTATTGTTGCCAATTTGAAGAACAAGATGATCAATAATCCTGAAAGTTAACCGCAGTGAGGAACCTATAAGTACGTTCTCTACGCTGATCATAGCATTCATAAACAATATTCTCCTTACAGAGCAAGCAAAATAAAAATTCTTCTTAACCTCTTAAGTGCCGTGGGTGCCAAGTTCAGTCTTCTACTTAAAGTTTGGACGTCTAATTGTTATTTCTTTCTTTTTAAAACAAGAACAGGTGGATACATGTACATAGTGAAGCTTTGCTCTTTTGAGACATATTTAAGGCTAGAACTAACGATGAAAAAAAAAAGACTGCAAATTCCACCATGCTTTAGAAGCTGGTATTTGATGATTAATAACAATTATAATAATAATAGTGACAACGTCTTGAATTTATATAGCGCAATACATTTCAATTCGCTTTATATTAGATATGGTAACAATCTTTATATATTTCTTACATTTACTTTACATTACTGCAATATTAAGGATACTTCCTAAGGAAGTAATATTCCCCATGAACTTAAAAGCCTTAAAAGCACGAACGGGATAATAAACGTAAATACATTTCTTTTCTCCAATTAGCTCATGTGAACTGCACATATTGCGCCTATGGCGAATGTCTACATGACGACGGTATCTATAGGTGTCTCTGTTACTCGGGTTCCAGAAATTCTGATGGGGAAAATGGGCACTGTGAAGATATCGATGAGTGTGAAAGCTCCCCTTGCGACCTGGAATATGGCGAGTGTGTGAACACGATCGGTGCCTATTACTGTAGCTGTGTTGAAGGCTTCACCGTTGGTGGAGATGGTGTCACTTGTTATGGTACTTATCAGCATATCTAATAATAATAATAACGATGATAATAATATTCACGATGATAATAATAATAATAATAATAATAATAATAATAATAATAATAATAATAATAATAATAATTGATGGTTTGGTTTATTTTACCTGATTGCCAAGAAAGCATTTTTATGCTTGTAAGCAATTTCTGAGGACTGCAAAATGCACTCAGAATTACTGTAATAATAATAATAATTATTTTTATTATTATTATTATTATTATTATTGTAACTGATAATACAGGGCCATAGTAATAATAATAGTAATAATAACAATAAAATAGTAATGACAGGAGTAGGAATAATAGTTATAATAAAATCATAATAGTGGATTCTTGTCTTTCACACTTGACACTTTTTATATAATTAATTCTATAATTTTTATAATATATTTTTTTTAAATGCCTAAGAATTAATTACAGATCCCTTTTAAGTTCTATGGCTACATATTAGAATAAAAGTGTAGACAGACAAGATGCTAACATAAGGCCAATCATGGTTAACCCTTTCAAGACAATTGACCACATTTTGTGGTTCGGCACAATAACTTTTGATTCAGAGCTCTAAAAGTATACCAGATGCAAGAGAGAAACGAGCAAAAATTCCTGCACACGCTATGTCCATTTTTCTTGCATGACAATATTGCGTTTGATGCCAGGAATTTTTAAAAAACGAGAATAAGATTCCAAATCATTAAATTGGCAACATATTAAGAGGTTCAAAATCACTGTTTTTCATGAAAAGTGTCAATTTTTTTCAACTTTCATGACTTTCGACAAAGTTTGTAACTACTTATAGTCTTTTTCAAAGACATTACATTTTATTAGAACCATGTAGCACTAAAAAAAAACATTATTGTTGCCAATTTGAAGAAAAAAATGTGATCAATTTAGGGAATCGGTAACTTTGTGGAGGCTTGAATTAATAAATTGTTGAATTTTGATATCTGTCTTGTATAATGATGTTCAGAAGGATGAATAAAAAGCCAGGCTTAAAAGGGTTTTCAAATATACAATGTTATTATTAAGATATCTGTGACCGAATACTGCCATTTAGAAACCGTACAGGGGTACGCTTTAGTCTAACACTGCAGTCTGTGAGAGGAAATGAGTATGGCTTTTCCGGTCACTTGTATATGATTGTTTACTTTTGTGAAGCATATGATGATTTTTAAGTGCATTTTATTCCCTGGGCTTTATATTTACACCATATTAGATACACTGATAATATGTAGGGCCAGGCAGCTCAGATTTTATCAAGCCTCTACAAAGCCTCTACATTTCACTTTAAATAATTCGTGTCCTGAAAGGGTTAAATTTATGATTGAAATAATATGACAATGTAATGTCATTTGTAACAACAAAAAAAATGTTCAGATTATTTTCCAGAGGAAACGGATCTAGAGGTAGACGGAGAATACGAACATGACGAAGGAAACTGCTCGGAATCAGAATCATCAGACCACGATGACGATCCCGAGTTGGACTTATCTACGACAGCCATCATCATCATCACCGTCATCATCATCCTCACCATCTTCATCATAATCCTCATCATTGTAGCTTGCTACAGACGCAAGAAAAATAACAAAGACAAACAAGCTGCTTGAATTTTACCAAGCGTTTGTTATGCTTCGTTCACATTTGACGAGTTCAACCGCCTAAAAAATTACAGCCGTGGTAAAATAAAAGGGTCGCACAATGATTTTGTATGTTAAAGGGCAATCCAACCTTGGTAATGAGATGATTTGTGTGAAAGCAGAAAAATAAGAAAAACAGGATGGTGAAAGTTTGAAAGAAATCGGACAAGGATTAAGAAAGTTATGGATGTTTGAAAAATGAGATCACTACATCTATGCGAATCTCAAATTGGCAATTCGGTGATTCGATTGTGACATTTCTGTGGATAACTCTCCCATTTGTCGTACACAAAAATATCATTAATTTGCGGTTTTCTTCGAGGCGCTTTTACCCTCGGGGCAGTACTCAGAATATATTGGAGATAGCATATTGTTATAGGTCCTCACGAAAGAAAAAGATCCTATAAGTAATACATTTTGAAAAAAGTGACATTTTAGTCATTTTGTGTGTTGGAGCGAATGGGTGAGTTGTCCACAGCTACATCACAGTGACATTACCTATTCGGCCAATTTGAAATTTCCATATGTATAGTAATTACAACTTTCAAAAATTCATAACTTTCTTATTGCTTGTCCGATTTCGTTCAAACTTTCACCAATCTGCTTCTCTGATTTGTCCTCTTTCTTTCAAAGCAACTTGCTATTAAGCTTGGATTTCCCTTTACACGCCCAGACGAGTAAGACATCATCAACCACCTTCGTTAAGCGCAGCTATATTTTGACCCCCATCTGGGCCCTGTTTGTTTCATAAATCTTGTTATCAATAACAACTGGCCCATTTCTAAGACAAATTTGCTATCAGCCAGTCAGATTCAGTGATTTCAGTAGCTTATAACAAATATCAAAAATTGTTATTGATAACAAGTTTCGTGAAACGGGGCCGTAGTATTCATTTTACACCTAAATGTTTTTAATTTTGCCGCGACGACTTTATCACATTTTTTAAAGGTTGGGATTGTTTCTTTGTTTGCTTATTTGTTTTTGTTATTGTTTTCTAATTATTTATTTCTCTTTATTTTTCAATGGATTTTCAAGGGGGTTTAACACGTTATGTCTTAAAGAGGTTATAAGGAGATTAACTTTCGTTAATCAGTATAAGTCCCTGCTGAAAACTTACCTTTTTAGTAGATAGTCCTCTGGAATGACCCAGTTGTGGGTCGGTCGATGGAGGTGCACACCGACTTTGATTTTCAGTATTCATTTACCGTATACACTGTATCTATTGTTTGAATTACATAAGGTTTCTAATAATTTTTGTATTTTTGTATTATTTTGGATTTAATCTTAATTTTTCCGGTAAACCGTGCGCTTAGAAACATCCGTATTAAGCGCCTAATAAATGTATTGTATTATTATTATTATTATATATTATTATACATCGTTTTTGGCGTATTTACCTGTGCTACGTTTTCCGAAGTTGTGTCTGACTGACAGGGATCATAGGGTTAGGGCTTTGGTTGCTGTTGGGTTTTGGGGTTACATTTAGGTAGAGAGTTGGGTTCGGGGTCAAAGTTAGGATTTCGTTTAGCCTAAGGGTTAGAAATTGACCGTGAGTCCCAAAGAGGCACTCTAAATCTTTCATTATTTAGAACAATACCTCGATGTGGTTTTTAAACAAAATTTATTATATTTGCAAGGCCTTTTCATTAACTCTTTGCCCTGTGCATAATGAAACCCATGGCTGCTAGATTATTTCAAAGGCTATATCTTTTATACGTGATTTCTGTCGACGATCGTCGACAGAAGCGAGAACCCGGAAGTGACAGTGGTCGACAATAGCGGGCTATGAGTTAATGTTGCATTTCGAAGATTGAGATGTGGTATGGAGGCCTACAAGACCCATGTCTTGTAGGCATATCCCGAAGCAATACTAGGTGATTTAATAATCATGGGGCCTGTAACATAAAGAAATACAATCAATCTTACGATCAGTTGTAACTCGTCAGTACATGGTTTGCCATAGACTTACGATTGATATCAATGGTAAGAGTGATTGTATCTCTTTAATACGTAACAGGACCCAGATCTATTTGTTATACTTTGTCATTTAACTTCAGATCGAAATTAACCTTGTTTCTGCCAAACATAAACGTTGTAACTCGACTATTGATAGTATCATGTATGGCTTTTGCAATTTACACTTCATCTAATAATACACGAAATTATATGGAGCTTACTGTATGTTCTTTCAAACTTGGTTTTGACAACTCCCCCCCCCCCCCCCCCCACACACACTTTTTTTTTTTTTTTAACTTTTTGTAAAATTAAAGCCTCCATCCTGTCTATATTTCATTCTATTCCTCGCTCTCCTCTTAATTCATCTCAAAATTGTACATACATTTTTTTTACTATCTGACCATACTTGTTTGTATAAATATTATGTTTTAACCTGTGTAAAAGAGCGCCCTCATTCATACAAACTTGTTTCTGTGGTTTACATGGACATTTTTTTTTTTTTAATTTTCAGATTTTTTCACGTATGTAACAAAGAAGGGGAAATAAATGATGTTTTTGAATAAATTGTACTGAATATCTTACTGAAGTAGAAAAATGTTTTTGCTTCGCTCTCTGTTCTTTTGATCATAATCCTATCATTTCAGGATTCTGTTTCAATAAATTTGAATTTGCATCTTATTTATTCATTTATTTAATTAATTAATTAGTTATTCATTATTTCATTTATTCATTTATTCATATATTTATTTATTCATTTATTTCTTTATTCATTTATTTATTTATTCGTTTACTTATTCATTTATTCATTTATTTTTTATTTATTTATTTATTTATTTAGTATTCTTTTAACAAGGTATAGTCAGTAATTGCAACACTTTTTATCCTTGGGGGCTCTGTAAAACATAAAGAATACAAAACATATTTGCTACGTGGTGAAATAATCGATAAGCTTTTCCAGAAATTTTCAACATAAATAAACAAGAAATGAATGCAACAAAAACATTTTTCTTTAAAAATAACTACTACTACATTATCGCTATCATTTAGGTTGCATTCATGATAGATAGATTAACAGTGGAATACAAAAAAACCCCACTACATTATATACATATATAAATACAATAATACATACAAATGTATCCTGAATTTGAATTTGTGTTGCAAGCATAGGGATAATGCATTGAGAAATCCAATCGTTGCATATAAAATTTGATTTATGTCGGTGTCAAGACATGATTTCTATCGTGTGATTTAACGACTTGAACACAATACCATTACGCTGGTAAGAAACGCATCTCGGAAACAATATACGCCACACACAGTGACTGATCCAGGGGGTCACTTTGCGCGCCCCCCCCCCCACCCCCGGAAAAAACCAATTGTGGCATATCTTAATTACAAACATGTGCTCCCCCCCCCCCCCCCCGCATTGTTCCCCCGGCAGCAAGTTAAGTCCCAGAAGGGTAACAAGAAATGTGATATCCACTTATTTTTAATTTTTACTTGTCAGAAATTATTTTGCTAACCGCCCCCCCCCCCCCCTCCCGCTTGAGAACCCTGGATCCGCTACCGGCAGAAACCGATTTTCTATTTTTCGTCAAAATTCGCAAAGTTTCAAATATTACTACTGGTGATGGCAAAGGAGTTGACAGACAAAGATCTGATTATTACGCTGAAAAAAAGATGTAGTACCGAAAATTTGCAGTTTCATTGTGATTATGATTTTTGACTGATATATTCTCCTGTCAAAATGTATCTCATTGTGGTTGCTATGCTGATGTTAGTAAGACATGCTGAACTACAGACGACAGAAAGAAGCGGTACGTACTGCTATTCTAAGCCATTCCTTACTTAGAGTTCGATTTCAAACTATGCTTCATCCATAAAAACAAAGTTTTCAGAAAATTTTAATTTTCCTATAAATTTACATAATCGATTTTAAATGAAAATTATTCTTTTTGCACTTTGTAATGGGATAATACTGTACGAATATCCAGATGCCTCAAATTTTATTTTAATTACTTTTAAAAACCCATGGATGTCGATTTTTTTTTCTCGAACCAAACCAATTTTTAAGGTCATATTTTTTAAAACTTTCTCGTAGGAAATTCAACTTCCCAGATGTACATTCATGCACACAAAATACTTCGTTTAAAAAATGGATCGGAGCAGAACTCTTTCAAGGTAGTAACATAACTAATGTGATTCAAACCAATGACGATCGCTAAAGGCTTAAAATGCCCCTGCAACTCAAACGCAACCCAAATGCAAGTTTTTTGCTGTTGATTTGCCGGGATACATACAACTAATATTCTATTTTTCATACATCTAGATAGTTTCATAGATATTTAAATGTTTCTTGAAATATTTTTTTCCAACCTCCTAAGCTCCACCCTAAAAAAAAGCTCCAGATCTCATTCCTGCAATGACATCATGTGTCAATCATCAGACAGCTTCACTAACATTCTAAAATAGACAGTGGAAAGTAACTTCCCACAGATCAGCACATGCTCACAATAGAATTGCATGCTTTAAAACAATACCTCCTCATTACCATTATTTTCCTGGTGATGCTACAGCATGTCTGACATAGCAACTACTATGCAGGCATTGTATGGTCTATTAGAACAGATGGTCATCTCTGGCAAAGCTACATACCACTGTCTCTTCTTAGCTCACTAATGATTGACAGATGATGTCACTTCAAGATGAGATCTGGAGCATTTTTTAGGGTGGAGCTTAGCATGTTTGAGAAAATGATTTCAAAAAATATCTAAAAATCTGTGAGACATATTTAGATGTTTGAATAACAAAATATGAGTTGTATGCATCCCTGCACATCAACAGAAATCAACTTGCATTTGGGTTGCAGTGGACCTTTAAATTCGACGATATTAGCACCATCTAGGAATAAATAAACCAGAATAGGATAGGGAAAACGAGTGGAAATAGGTTGTTGTTAAATTATTTTGTACCAACCTAAGAAGAAGATGAGCTATTAAAAGAAAAGAAATCCTTCTTACTGGAAGGAATTTCACGAACAGATAAGGATTACATTAGTAAACATGTGTTGCTAAATCGTTATTTCAAACTTTAGTTTAAGCCATGGGGGTGCAGCAGCCCCCCCCCCCCCCCCCCCCAAAGTAAAACTGTAATAGACTGGTCTGTTAAGTCCACTCTGCAGATAAGTTCAAAAAATAGAAAATTCGATAAAAGAATAAGATACTTGCTCATTTTTTAAAGGTGCACTGAATCAAACGAAAAATGGCAACTTTGTGACGAACCTTTTGAGGACCTCTACAATTTGGTTAGTCCTCAAAATTGTATAAATTTCGATTTTCGTTGGCCTTGAAAATTCGATCCTTCCAAAGAATCTATAGAGACCCCCCCCCAAAAAAAAAAAAATAAATAAAAAATGAATAAATAAATATTCTTTTTACCAATAACACACACATGACTAGATTCTAGAGACATGGCTTGTTGTTCATCATGTAGTATAGAATATAAGGTTTACAAAAATACCCCCAAAATCGGTTGTTTGTTGTGTGTGTGTTTGTGTGTTTGTTTGTTTTTTTTATCTAATCGTAGTAAAAGATTACTAATAAAATATGATATAAATTGGAAATTATCTAGACATATTTTTTTTAATGCTACAGTATATCGACTGATAAGACACGTTTGTTGAATCTGCGGGTAGGCATACTGCCCACCGCCTATTACATTTTTTTTTATGACCAGCTATTAATCATAGGTCAATTCACAAATTGTACGGGTACTTATCATCTCATCACAGTGGCATAGCTACTGGGGCAGCAAGGGGGCCCCAATAAGATAGTGGAGAAAGAGAAGGGGACAAATAATGGGAGCCAGGGAATGCCATTTTAAAAGAAGATTATGATAATGTTTCATTTTTCATCATTTGCGTTATATTATTTCATAATCATGCATTATGTCACATTTTCATGATTTTTTGTGCGTGTGTGTGGGTGTGTGTGCAGGGCCCTAAAGCAAAACAGTGTTTCGAAACTGACGAGGTTATACCCTAGGTAAAAAGTTCAATAACACCCTCCCTATCCTGGCGGAAAGAACACAGTGTATCACAGGAGCGTTTTAACATTGTGAATCACATCTTCACAGAGTCGACTATGTGAACACACTGTGAACACACAGTGGGACACTGTGTTCTTTCCAGTAGGGTGCTCCTCACTCGACGGGCTTGTTCTTTCGCATTCCATTTCATCCACGCAGTAAGATAGGCACCCCCATGACATCACCCCCCCCCCCCCCACCCTCTCGCGCCCTTCCGCCATAGCTAGATACTCGCTACTCTACTGTCAGTCAGACCCAACTTCGGAAAACCGAGCACAGGTATATACTCCGAAAACGGCGTATGAATATAGAGCCCTCATGGTTCAGTGCGAGGCAGTTTGTACAAAAGGCATCGGGAAAATCTTGCAAAGTCAACCAGCCAACGCTATATAAATTTTTAAAAATAATGCTGCGTGCCAATCATCTTCAAAATCCTTGATGATTCGTCATATGAAATGACTTTCAAATGACAAACGTTTGAAATAAATATATCCACAGCATTATTTTTGAAAAATATATTATCAACAGCAGGTCGACATTGCACGATTTTCCCCATGTCTTTCGTACACACTGTCTCACACTGAACGATGAGGGCTCTGTATTCATCTTGTTCCATTCGCCGTTTTCGGAGTATATACCTGTGCTCGGTTTTCCGGAGTTGGGTCTGACTGACTGTTCCCACTAATTATATTGCGAAATGTTTTCCTTCAAAGTTTAAAGTGGCATTTAAACTGGCAGTACTTGAACAGCGCCATCTTGAGTGATTGCTAAATTAAGATTATAATTTGAAAATTAATTGCATTTTATTTTGAATTTTGACAAACAACTTGTTTGGATGATATACACACTTTATATTTTAACTATTATTTTTCACTTGCAATGTGGAAATTGCCTGCAGGTACATTCTAAGCTTCTACAAACTAGAATGGGGCATGATGGGAAAATGAGAGGCACGGACACTTTTCAAATCCTGTTAAAAGATGGTGCTATTTAGGAGCTTCAGTTTACGCCCACTTACAGTTGGTATACTGGAATAGGGAATCTTTTAATCGGATTTCTCTGATATCGGTAATTGAGCCTGTGACTAGCTTAGTGGGGTCGTCACATGTAACCACTGTTGTAGAGTCATGCATACAATATGAATCCAATTTTTGAACTGGTCTATTTGCAATTTAATTACTACCTTTTTTTATACAACCATTAAAACTGGTATACGAGGATTTATGCCAGAGTCTTTTTTTTTTCCCCTTTCATTCCAGTGTTTGTTATAATTATGTGATTTGCATTATGGCTTACTCAGCATATTTTTCTTCTTTACTAAATAAGATAATAAAAAATAGTGATAACAATAATAATAGGCCCTATCAAAAATAATAAAAACAATAACATTAATAATGATAATAATAAAGATAATAATAATGATGAAATGATGATGATGATGATAATGATGATGATGATGATAATAATAGTGATCATGATAATGATATTAATATTTTACTAAATAAGATAAGATTTTTTTTTTCTCTCTCTTTTTTAAAACCTTTGTCTGTAATTTCTTTTTTACATTTGTAACTACAGAATGTCTTATTTGACGCCATGTTCACTCACAACAAAATAATTATCAGTTATGTTATATTATAGGGACGTTGCGCTTCAAACATTCTTTGTTTATGCACTGTTCCTGCTATGCATATTTCAATGTAACTCACTGAATTTTGTTATTTGTAAATGATCACGTTGCATGGTAACATATAAAACAAACAAACAAACATATATTGATAATAATAACAATGATGATGATAATGATGATAATAATAACAATAATAAAAAAATAACAAACTTTTTTTTTATTGCTGGCTCCTTTCACTCCGTTCGTACAGCTAATCCTGAATCAGCGACGTCGGATCAACATGAAGTAAGAACAAACAGCATACCATTGATATCCACTTTGATCATCGTCATCATCGTACTCGTCAATAGCATTGTGTTACTAGTCATCCTCTATGCATGTTACAAATACCAGGAATACAGCCAACCTTTGACCTCGGCGGAGTTTGCAGAGAGTGGCGGATCCAGGATCTTTCGATATAGGTCTTTTAAATTTAGGTCTACGCGACGTGAATCCACCGCCTGAAACTGCACTCTAAACAAAAATCGAAGGATCACTGACGTGGCCCCCCAGCGTTGTGAAAATATAGTGAAAAATGGAGCGAAAATTTTATTCTTTTCTTTTTAGAGAGCACTCGATTTTCACTCTTAAACAAGTTATCACTGACTAGACTCCTGGGGCGTGAAAACAGAGTGAAAAATCACTCTTTTGGGGGAGAGGGGATGTCAAATGTGTGACTTTGTTTCCTTTGTGCAACTGGAACGATGTAATAACCTTTGCACGTGCAGGAGGCCTCATTTGCCTGAGGTTGGACTGGGTCTGCGACTGGTAATGTTTAAAATCGTTTCCTTCGTTCTAAAAATTCTTTGCAATAAGAACAGCCCACTAGTTGAATTGAATAAGGCCCTTCTCATACGAGGTGTCATTTCCTGCATAAAACACATATTTTATGATATACTCACAAAATAAATGTGGAAGGGCTTCATAATCTACCACATAGGTTAGATCGATCAGTTAGATTAAAATAACATGAATAATTCCAATAATATTGTAATGCCTATTGATTTTATTGGTAATTTATAATTGATTCACATTTATGCATAATGCACATTTCCAATGGCATAGCAAGTAATGACTATACAGGCACCTCAAAGTTGTAACATATGGGTGAATAAGGTCAGGTCAATGAAATGACTATGCTAGGTGTGATATTCTGAAAATATTCCTTGACTTTTAAAACTATTTTATTATAATTTATACATATTAATGCATAAAACAAAAATTTCAATGGTATATCAATAACTGACTATACCAGCACTTCCAATTTGATACTCACTGGTAAACAAGGTCAGGTTAATGATATGACAGGGGCCGCGGAGCGTTTTTGAAAGTGGGGGGGGGGGGGGGGCTGATCTGATTTCACTCATTAATTACAATTTGCGAGCCTTCTTTGCGATATTTTTTTTTAACGTGTTTACTCAAAAAAGTGGTGGGGGGGGGGGGCTGCAGCCCTCCCCCCGGTTCCGCCGCCCATGTATGACAATGATAAACTGCAATTTTCATAGTATATTTCTTGATTTTAATGCAAATATTGTACGCACTGAAGAGTTGAAGCTCTTGAATACGTACAATATGAATGGCATATGTAATTCCATAATTTGCATAAATTTGGGGAATTTGCACGAAGATGTGAGTTATTTTGATGAGTCCTGTGCATTGGGGGAAAAAATAAATCTGTAGAAGCATCAAATACCCATGGGATATTTGGTACGTTTCAAGCACTTGATTTTACCTTGTCTAGGTAGATAGAGAACAATAATTGGCATGATATTTGCAGAAATTTCCATGAAGATGAGATTTAATTGGGTCCTGTGGGGGAAAAATAAAGCTATTGCCACAAGAAATGCATATAGAAAGTTTGGAACAGTTTTTAAGCCCTTGATATTTACCATGTTAGTGGACTTACTGATTTAATGCTTGTAAATCACATAAATTAGAATAATTTCGCATGAAGATGTGGAGTGATTCGATGGGTCCTGTGGGAAAAATGAATTTTCTCACAATTTTTGTTTATTCTTCGTCTTCTTCTTTTTATTCTTCTTCTTCTTTTCTTTTTCCTTTCCTCTTCCTCTTCTTCTTCTTTTTTTTTTTTTTTTACTCTTCTTCTTCTTTTCTTTTACTTTTCCTCGACCTTTTTCTTTTTCTTTTTCTTCCTCTTCTTCTTCTTCTTCTTCTTCTTCTTCTTCTTCTCCTTCTTCTTCTTCTTCTTCTTCTTCTTCTTCTTCTTCTTCTTCTTCTTCTTCTTCTTCTTCTTCTTCTTCTTCTTCTTCTTCTTCTTCTTCTTCTTCTTCTTCTTCTTCTTCTTCTTCTTCTTCTTCTTCTTCTTCTTCTTCTTCTTCTTCCCAGAAGGAAAAAACCTCGACCAGTAAGAAATTTTATCTGGTTTCCAGTTGATTTTAACTGGTCCAGTTGATTTTTAACGGGACCAGTTAAAATCAACTGGAAACCAGTTATATCAATTGGATTCCAGTTGAAAAAAAGTAGTAAAACCAGTTGAACTATTTTTGATCCAACTGGTGTAACTGTCCATTGAACAATGGCCATATTTCCAGTTAAACCAGTTGATGATTAAGCAAACTCAGGGGCCTGTTTCTCGAAACCAACGACAAGACAGTCATAACTTTATCCGCCAACTACGGAGATGTCTATGATCTTCCTAAACTGTTTCACGAAGAGCTAACTAGCTAGACATCTCGTGATATCGATACTATCGGCGAGAATAGGAGCCGACACGTAGCCTTGGTTGCAATTACACTATATTTTTAAAAGCTAAATCTAACTCAACTGCAAATATTTGAATGAATTAGGAAATAAAAGAAAATAGAAAATGTAGAAGGGTATAATAGATACCAAACACTTTTTTAATTATGTAAATTACATGATGGATTCGCTTGTAAAATGAAAAATATGAGTTATTGATTTCATAATCGGTGAGCCACTTTTTACGTTGGATAGGTACCCCCCGGATGTCGTCATTTGATAGTTTATCAAAATAAACCCATATATTTTCATTGTAATAATGATATGCTTTGAATGCTTTACATAATGTTTTGGGGCTTGATTATGATATGGAAATTACAAAAATATTCATATTATAAGTTTAAACACGTATATTTCAAAGTATTCATTTAAAAAATCGTTGATATAGTCCATGTTTACACTGATATGGGTCTGAAAACCAGAGAATATGCCTTTGACTATGGCTGGCCTACGGTGTCATATTACAGTTCCCTCGTCGGATTTTAGTTCTCTAAAGAAATCTTTATAGAAATCATTTACGAAGATCGCCCAATTATTTGTTTTCACACAAAAAGCACTCTTGTAATTATATAAAGTGTAACATGTGAATTTCAAGTTTATTATGGTAGCACGTCATTTTTCATGCTAACTGATCAGATATGAAGGACCCATATCGTAAAATAGCTTTGCAATCAGAAGTTAAGAGACTTACTAAATTCATTTTGACATAAAACATACCTAGCAACAGTTATGAATTTATATTTTTCTACATTATAATACTTCCCATTGCTTATCAGTAAGGCTTGTATTTTTTTTCTTGCCCAATGTTTATTTGTCAATAGTTTATTTTTGTTTTTCCAGTTTCCAATGATGGGATTAATTTGACAAGTTTTGGTTTAACTTTTTTTTGTAAAATCCCACCACATTTTGATACAGGCCTATCTCCTGTAGGTCTATTATTGTTATCGTTTTTATTATGGTTTTCTTTTTCATTTGAAAAAAAAAGAAGTTCCTTTCATATTGAAATGACCTCAATTAGACTGTTGTTGTTTTTGGGGGGTATTTTTATCCATTAGAATGTGGAAAGAGTGTTGATTCACTAGAGTTAAGTGGAGACAAGCCTTGAACAGAAACACTATGTATTTTCATATAATTTTCATAATATAAACATGGATAAATTTCAGATAAAGTGAATGCGTAGAAAGAGTTGCATAGAAGTAGTGTCCCTTTTTGCCGACCATAATCTACCCAATAAATAACACGTGATGGCGCTGTATGTCGACTAAAAAAGATATGACAGGGTTGGAGGCGTCATAAGTCCTTAGTCAGGAAGTTGTCGTGCATCTTGGTAAAGACGGCTTCGTGAAACACGTAGCGGACAACTAGAGAACTAGCGCCCACTTAGTCAAGAACTTAGACATATGACGGTTTCGAGAAACAGGCCCCTGGCTGACAACTTTATTCTGGGATACTACTGATATAACAAAGACATTTTTACTACTTTTTTCATCATCGTCATTACTGTTATTTTTATTATCATTATTATTATTATCATCATTATTATTATTATTATTATTATTATCATCATCATCATCATCTTTATCATCAATTTCATTATTATTATAATCATTATTATAATTATTATCATTATTGTTGTTGTTGTTGTTATTATTATTGTCAATCGATAAAGCAAGATGAATTTCCAGATCTGTGGTCAACTAGTTTAATTCCAGTTTTTGTTTCAATTAAAATTTCCAACTGGTTTTTGACCAGTTAGACCAGTTGATCAACTGGTTTTACCTCATTTGCATATTTGCTATTTTTTCTAGAGAAATCAACATTTAAAGTGAACTACAAATCTTATTTCTTTGTTTGAATATTTATTCTAGATATTTGTGTAAAATATTTCACAATAAAAATGTATGATTTTGCATTACATAATTTCAAATAACAACAGAAAGAGTAATTCACTAACCATCATCACAAGTGTAATACACTGATCCTGCTATATAAGAAACCAAATGGAAGTTTCTAGTTGACCATGGAAAATACCAGTAAGACCAGTTGGAAACACCAGTAAGACCAGTTGGTGGAAACACCAGTTGGAAAAGCACCAGTAAGACCAGTAATGTTGGAAACACCAGTTGGAAAAGCAACAGTAAGACCAGTTGGAAACACCAGTTGGAAAAGCACCAGTAAGACCAGTTGGAAACACCAGTTGGAAAAGTACCAGCTAGTAAGACCAGTTGGAAAAACACCAGGGGCCTGTTTCTCGAAACCAACGACAAGACAGTCATAACTTTATCCGCCAACTACGGAGATTTCCATGATCTTCCTAAACTGTTTCACGAAGAGCTAACTAGTTAGACATCTCGTGATATCGATACTATCGGCGAGAATAGGAGCCGACAGGTAGCCTTGGTTGCAATTACACTATATTTTTAAAAGCTAAATTTAACTCAACTGCAAATATTTGAATGAATTAGGGAATAAAAGAAAATAGAAAATGTAGAAGGGTATAATAGATGCCAAATAATTTTTAAATTATGTAAATTACATGATGGATTCGCTTGTAAAATGAAAAATATGAGTGATTTATTTCATGATCGGTGAGCCAGTTTTACGTTGGATAGGTACCCCCCGGATGTCGTGATTTGATAGTTTATAAAAATAAACCCATATATTTTCATTGTAATTATAATATGCTTTGAATGTTTTACATAATGTTTTGGGGCTTGAGTATGACATGGAAATTACAAAAAATATTCATATTATAAGTTTAAACACGTATATTTCAAAGTATTCATTTTAAACACCATTGATATAATCTATGTTTACAGTGATATGGGTCTGAAAACCAGAGAATATGCCGTTGACTATGGCTGGCCTACCGTGTCATATTACAGTTCCCTCGTCGGATTTTAGTTCCAAAGAAATCTTTATATAAATCATTTACGAAGATCGCCCAATTATTTGTTTTCACACAAAAAGCACTCTTGTAATTATTATATAAGACGTAACATGTGATTTTCAAGTTTATTATGGTAGCACGTCATTTTTCATGCTGATTGATCAGATATGAAGGACCCATATCGTAACATAGCTTTGCAATCAGAAGTCAAGAGACTTACTAAATTCATTTTGACATAAAACATACCTAGTAACAGTTATGAATTTATATTTTTTTCTAGATTATAATACTTCCCAAGTTCCCATTGCTTATCAGGAAGGCTTCTATTTTTTCTTGCCCAATGTTTATTTGTCAATAGTTTTTTTTTTTCCAGTTTCCAATGATGGGATTAATTTGACAAGTTTTGGTTTAACTTTTTTTTTTTAAATCCCACCACATTTTGATACAGGCCTATCTCCTGTCAGTCTATTATTATCGTTTTTACTATGGTTTTCTTTTTCATTTGAAAAAAAGTTCCTTTCATATTGAAATGACCTCAATTAGACTGTTGTTTGTTTGTTTGTTTGTTTGTATTTTTTATCCATTAGAATGTGGAAAGAGTGTTGATTCACTAAGAGTTAAGTGGAGACAAGCCTTGAACAAAAACACTATGTATTTTATATAATTTTCATAATATAAACATGGATAAATTCCAGATAAAGTGAATGCGTAGAAAGAGTTGCATAGAAGTATGTAGTGTCACTTTTTGCCTACCATAATCTACCCAATAAATAACATGTGATGGCGCTGTACGTCGACTAAACAAGATATGACAGGGTTGGAGGCGTCATAAGTCCTTAGTCAGGAAGTTGTCATGCATCTTGGTAAAGACGGCTTCGTGAAACACGTAGCGGACAACTAGAGAACTAGCGCTGACTTAGTTAAGAACTTAGACATATGACGGTTTCGAGAAACAGGCCCCAGTTGGAAATACCAGTTAAAAATTCCTGTTTAAAGACCAGTTGAAAATTCCAGTTACAAGACCAGTTAAAAATACCATTTGAAATCTCCAACTGGTTTTTGACCAATTCATTATTATTTCTATTATTTTTTTTTTCCTTTTCTTCTCCTTCTCCTTCTCCTTCTCCTAGAAGCTTCTCCTTCTTCTTCTTCTTCTTCTTCTTCTTCTTCTTCTGCTGCTGCTTCTTCTTCTTCTTCTTCTTCTTCTTCTTCTGCTGCTTCTTCTTCTTCTTCTTCTTCTTCTTCTTCTGCTGCTGCTTCTTCTTCTTCTTCTTCTTCTTCTTCTTCTTCTTCTTCTTCTTCTTCTTCTTCTGCTACTTCTTCTTCTTTTATTTTTTTTTTGGTTATTATCATTTATTTTTTTAGCCAGTCCCGATAAATATAATTTGCTTTTTGTATTTGTCGCCCCCTCCGACATCAAACTTACAGTGAAAGACTTTTCTGTCAGTACTTAGTCCATAATTTTCTGGTTTAACTTTGATTATGAGCCCCGAACAGACAAGGAAATAGGTAAGTTGTGTTCTTATATCATACATCATTCTTATAAGATCAATTCATATTCGTGCATGGTCATAATTAAAGATATTTTGAGTATCTGTTTTGATAATCTGCTTCTTACTTTCCTGTTCAGTCCCACGCGTCTGATTTTGCGTATGGTACTAGTTAAGGGTGGGCGTGTGCGTGTGAATTATATTTTCAGAAATTTATCACTCATAGGCCCTTGCCTTTGTGGGACTGTGTCCAACATTCACTGTTGCAGCAGTCACAAACGGACAAGAAAATTGCTCTAAGCAAGATTTAATTTTCTTAAATTTGCTAGATTACCTGATTCAGGGACTCTGCAACCACTTATCCAATGAACAAGGTTATAATAATGTCTGCAACCAACTCTTGCTCTTAGTACTGTCAACTGTGCCACAAATTCAGTAGAAGCGCACGGCCGATATCGGAGACTCTCTCCCATTTGGGAGACTGTCTCTCATATTGGAGACTTAGCGTACAAAAGGATAAAAGAAACAACACCAACAACAAGGCAGTTTATCCCAGCCAAATTTTTGCCTGACTGAGGTCAGAAACCCATTTGTTTTGTGTGTGGGTTATAACAAAAAATGTTATGAAAACAAAAGCAGACGGTGAATCTTTGATTAAGTAGACGGTCATAAGGGGTAATTTTTCATGAGGAATCATCTTATCATATTTTCATTTTGTGCCGAGGTAATCCCTTTGCCGCAAATGTAAACAAAGAAAATCGATCTCCCAAATGGGAGACTGTCTCCCACATCGGCTACCAAAAAAATTTATAAAAGTCTCCGATAACAGAGACAATCTCCCAGAGTCTCCGATATTGGCCATGCTCCTCTACTGAAATTTGGGGATTGAGAATTTAAAAAATAAAATTTCAAATAATTATTTTCCTCTCATGTATGAATTGTCTAGACTGGAAAAAGGCCTGCTGATACACACAAAAGCTATTGAAGCCTATTCACCTGTAAAACTAAAAGCTAGTCTGGAGTACAAGGTTATCTTCAGATACATGTAAGCTTGAAAGTGGTCAGTAGAGCTAGAGGCGCATGGCCGATATTGGAGACTGTTTCCTATTTTGAAGACCATCTCTATTATCAGAAGGCGCTTTCACACCTACCCGATCAGGAAAAATACCCGTAAATTACGAGAACTTGTTCAGGCCCCAAAATACCCGATAATTATTTCGCGCTTTCACACCTCCCCGAACCAGAGCTCTTCGAGGAAAGTTCTCGAAGTTATGAGCATGCGCAGTACGGTTTATTTTGCAGACGAGGCGCGCTTTCAAATTCACTGCTTCTGCAGCGGTGGACGTGCGATGCGAGAGATGGCCATAATAGCTAGTTCTCGTAATTTGCTTTCACACTGCAAATATCCCCGCGACCTTGGAGAAAGTACGCGTAGTTTTGAGAAAGTACCTACTAAATTCCGGGTATTTTCTTGCGGGGATATTACGAGTACTTTCGTTTCACACTGGCAAAATACCTGGTATTTTCTGATCGGGGGAGAATACCCGATCAGAAAATACCAGGTATTTTTCCTGATCGGGTAGGTGTGAAAGCGCCTAGAGACAAATGTCAACATTTTTGATGGCCTATTTGGGAGACAGTCTCCCATTTAGGAGACCAATTTTCTTTGTTTACATTTGCGGCAAAGGGATTACCTTGGCTCAAAATGAAAATGTGATAAGCAGATTCCTCATGAAAAAGTACCCCTTTTGACCGTCTACTTATGTTTTCATAACATTTTTTGTTATGATCCACACACAAAACAAATGGGCTTCTGATTTCCGAGGGGAAAAAATTTGGCCGAGAAAAAGTGCCTTGTTGTTGGTGTTGTTTCTATTGTCCTCTTGTTAGCAAAGTCTCCAAATGGGAGAGAGTCTCCCAAATCGGCCGTGCACCTCTACTGCTTGTACATGTATAAGTGGAAATTTATTTATATCCGTGAGACTGAACATTGAGGGTTCGATTCCACTACCGTTTTGTGTGTGAACTTTTTCATTTTATGATAATACTGTTTGCAGTAGAATCTATGTTTGTAAACTTTATCTTTGTAATAGAGTAAGGAGGTGGGGGGGGGGGGAGAATTTGGCCACTTAAGAAAAAAAATCCAATTTTTTGACTCTTACCTAGGATACCTAGGGAAGATACTGAACGCAGGCACTATGCCTCTGTATTCAGTTCAAAGTTCTTCTTCCCTTTCAAGATGGCTGGATCGTTTCCTGGTGCAGGCAATTCATAATCGTACTTGATGATGGGCTCATTTTTCCAGCACCTAGCCCAAGCTACTTCAACATTAACCTGCACTGTTCTTACTCAATGGAGAATGTCTCATTGGAAGATGTTACTTGTGAAAGGGATCTCGGTGTTCTAATTCTCCGTATCGCATATAGCTCTCCGAATCCGAACGCATGCGGCGCTCTAACTTTTGGGCATGTGATTGCTGGCAACTGAGCTTCCGGGTCCGGCCGGAGCGTCATTGACAATGTGTTAGAAGACGTGGTCAGCCTAGCAAAAACTCCCTTTTGTTCCTAATCTAGCAAATAATCGTGCTTTTATACAGTTGATATTTAAATGGGATTCTTCTGTGAAGCCACCCAATGTGGGATGTTGAGCCGAAGATGCAAAACGTGTTTTCAGCAGAACAATCACGCACGAAAAAAGCAAGGAAATATCAGTGTATGCTCACTATAGCTATAGACTGGAACCGGAAATATATGTGCCAACATCGTTGTCCCCGATATCGGCATCGGGAGCTGATATCGGCTGATATCGGCTATATGCGATAGGGAGAATTGACAGTGAGCTCACTTTTTGTCAACACATCTCTGCATCTATCCAGAAAGCTAACCAAATGCAGGGCCTTATCAAGCGTGCATTTGTTAATTCAAAACCAGATATATTCTTGTCCATGTATAAGGCATTGGTCTGTCCCCATTTGGAATACTGCAGTGTTGTTTGGAGCTCTAGGTTCATCACAGATGACAGGAGGATTAAGGCTGTGCAACGTAGAGCGATGAGACAGTTTCCAGGTTTTAGTGCCCTATCATATAGTGAAAGGCTCAAACGGCTCAATCTCTATTCTTTACATTACCGGAGGGAAAGAGGGGACATAATCCAGGTATTCAAAATACTTCATGGTATAGAAAGACTCGATCCAGAATGCTTTATTGTGAAGTCACAGTATCAGAGAACAAGAGGCCATCCAACACCGGAGCTCCCCCGCGTAAAACCCGGCCGAATACTGCTCCCGCGGTATCAGAATTGAAATCTCAAGACTAACAGAGATATCGCGTGTGTGTGTCTCACGCACCGACTATCTTTCACTGCAGCGTGCGATTGGACACTTTTGAGCTTGCGACATACGAAAAATCCCAATCTAAAATTGAAAATTTATTGAAATATAGCTTAGTTTTGGAACTCATTTTCCTCACAGACCCTTAAAACATGAGAATTTTCAGATTAGGGTAGCGGGACCGCCGATTACATCGTTAAAATGTGATATTTATGGTTATTTTTTTTCATTGCTACTGCAGTTCCCCTGTGACTTTGGTATGTATTGTATGTGTGTGATATGTGATATGCTCTCATGCTATGCACTTTAAAGTGATTTGGTAACTTTGTAGAGGCTTGATAAAATCTGAGCTGCCTGGTCTTACATGCTATCAGTGTATGTAATATGGTGTAAAAATGAAGCCCAGGAAAAAAAAAAGCACTTCAAAATCATCATGTGCTTCACAAAAGTAAATATATGCAAGTGACTGGAAATGCCAGACTCATTTTCCCCCATAGACTCAGTGTTAGACTATAAAAGCGTATAGCCATATGCTTTCGTAAATGGGAGTATTCAGTCATAGATATCTTTAATAATTATATTTGAAAACCTTTCCATGTCTGGCTATTTATTTATCTGTCTGAACATCATTATACAAGACAGATATCAAAATTCAACATTTTATTAAATCAAGCCTCCACAAAGTTACCGAATCCCTTTAAAGTCATTTTTGCCATGCATATACAGGTATGTCGAACCGGCGGAATTCTCATCCCGGCCCAAAACACCCGCCTTTACTCTCTATTTTTCAACAAGAATAGTCAAGAACTCTTTGTCTTGTCAAAATTTTTGAAATGGTTTTTTATTTCTTTATTTTCAGAAATTTACTTGACATTACTTTGTACTGAGATAACAGGATGAGTGTGAAAGCCTTTGAGCTGGTTCCCGCTGTAGAAAGGTTAAAACTTCTCGGGGAGAGGACCAGCAAAACATCAGTAAGTTGATCCACATTCACCTTATCCCTTTTTATTCCTCCACCCTCTCTCTCTCTCTCTCTCTCTCTCAATTTTGTTTGTCTATTGTTATTTTTTTTTAGTTTTTACATGTCATTATTTAATACAAGGAGAAGAGGCAATGTTAGTAGGTAATAGTAAAAGAAGAATGAAAAGAAGGAGAAGGAGAAAGAGAAGGAAGAGGAGAAGCAGGTGATGAAGAAGAGGGGAGGAGGAAGAGAAGAAGGAGGAGATAAAAGAAGGAAGAGAAGGAGAAGAAGATCAACAAAAAAAAGAAGTGGGAAATTAAGGAGAAAGAGATAAGAAGGGGAGAAGAAAAAGAAAAGAGGAAAAAGGTTAAGATGTATTCCTCACTTTTTTGTGATATTTTTACAATCATGCTCATGAATATACTATCTACATGTATAATTAATGCCTACATTTTGAATGATTATGTAAAGATTTTCGAAAACCTATATCCTCTCATTTCATTTCAGATTGAATGCATAGAATGTTGTGGAAAGAACCTGTACATCGGCACTAGTGACTGGTAAGATTGGTGAAACAGCATGTGAACTTTGACCTCAAACGGGTCATGATTGATTCAAAATTCTTTTTATGGCACAGGCAGGTAGTGACAGTAGTGACAGTAAGAATACCCTATGTGTATATAAGGTGCCACATTTCTGCATGAAATCTCAGAATGTACTTGGTTCCAATGATTCCTTTATATAGTAAGCACTTTATACTTGTACTTGTATTTATCCTTTTTTTTTTGTTGATTACTTGATAGTTACTCCCCTTCTTCCTAGCTTGTTTTTTCTTCTCCTTCCTTTCTTTCTCTTTCTCCTTCTCTCCTTTATTATCTATATTTTAGTTATCATGACAATTGGAAACGAAAGAATTTACAACTGGATAAGCTTAATGACAAAATAAAAAAACTAAACTTCAACGCAACACTGTGAACGCAGAGACGGGCTGCTTGAGACCCTGCACTGCATGAGAAACATAATAACGATAAAAAGAATGATTATTATTATAATAAGGACGATGAATATAATAAAATTCTAATAATATCAATACTAATATTAACATATATCGGTTATAATATTGATGGCGATTATTAACACAACAATGAACCGATTACAATTAATTACAATCAATTAATTAATTACAACATTGCCGACGTGGTACAGTAAAATATTTACAATTCAATCTAATCACATTTAATGGAATTCATTATTTACACCTTAAATGGATTATAATTACCGTTGATTTATACGGCTTAGAAAGAATACAGCTAGCTGCCTGTCTACCGGACCAAAGCTGACCTGAAGAGTCGGTTTTAAGAATTTCACTTCACCTGTTAAAAACACGTTGTGTTATTATTTTGAAGTAGATGTACACAAATAACAAAATACAGTCATGTACATGTAAACACAATATGCACGGTAACATTATTATTTACATCATATTAACATCATTGTTACGTCACAATGGTATCATTGTTTTGTCATTTCTCCATCCAGGGTAGCCGGGGTAGAGGTACGCGCATTCACCCACAGGGGTGCGCGTATAATAAAAACGGTACACACAAACAGGTGCCCCGCGCACAAAAACCAGGAACGACTGAGTTCATAATTTACTCATTTTTAAGAACAAAAACAATTTAATGGAGCTAAATTTACAACAATACGATAATTCACATTCAATAGTAGATCGATAAAATCATATCATCGAGAAGACGAGATAAATCTTTACAAGATGGAACTATTCTAAAACATATTAACGAAATAAGATGTATAGACTAAACTGTCCTAAAGTAACCTTGTAAAATATTTCATTGCGGCTGAGATACAAGATTATGTGATAGGTACATGGATTATCAATGTTAAAAAGCTCCCCTCCAACAACGACAGGAGTACATAATTAAATTGCAATGCAATAACATGAAATGACTCTAAGAATAATTAATATATTAATAAACATTGCTACAAAATGAAGATATCAGGTTTAACATTAATTCAAACTTACCAAACTTGAACTTTAGTTGGGAAATTGATGTAAATTAAGAGAGACTGACGTTAGACTTAAAGCTGATCAACTTGAGTGTAGTGGATGTGAAAATGACTCTCTTCTAAAAATGTTTTCGATGTTGTCATGGTTGCATTTTCAATTGATAACTTGCGCATGCGCATCTGATCAATTTACACAGTTTAGTAAAATTTAATGAAAGATATAGACAGGTGAAGGGGGAATATGTGTAAAAGCATGTGGTATTATAACATATATATATGATTAGGTTAAATTGGAAACATGTCATTTCAACCAAATGACAATAATCAGAATAGAAGTTTTTGAATAACATGGACACTTCTTAAAATAGCTGGTATGGTTTATTGGAAAATATCCTGAATTATATAACAGAATCTGACTATCTGCATCATGGATTGGCAAAGTGAATATATCTTTGAATTTTTAAAACATTTCATCAAATTTATAATCTGTGAAATGCCCTATGTGAATTTTGCCAACATTTATGTGTGATATTTTCTCTTCTAAGCAGCTTTCCTTTTCATTCTGTCTTTTTTAAATATCCTATAGCTTTGTGATTCATTATTTGATGGAAGAGAAGACCCAACCCAATGGCAAGATCACATTCGCTTCAGAGAAACAGTCCCATAAATACTTGGCTGTGGTAAGTTTGTGATCTTTGTGTAGCTGTGGTTTTAGTTTAGTTCTAGTAGCAGAAAGCAAATTGGCTACAGCACATGAGAGTGACAGCCCACTCGACCGTCAGAAAAGTTGACAGAAGTCCTACAAGACTTATTCTTTGATTTGTTGTTTACATGTAGTTATTGAAAGGTATCTACACTTTAGATATTTAAGGGAAATTGAGAAATATTTTAATTTACTCCATTTTGATTTCTTTGTTTGATGTCTGGCAGAAAAAGCCAATCCAGCAACTACAGGCAGCGTCAGCATTGACGAGGATACTGGTACTATGTGATAATACCCTCACACTACTGCATATGTTCAACCTAGAGGTATGTACTTCCTTCCCCCTCCCCCACCTCCTCTCCCCCCCCCCCCCCTCCCCTTGCCCTTCCTCCTTTTTCTCCCACTACTTTTTTCTTAATCTCATCCTCAAATTCTTCCCTATTATCTTTTCAAAACCAACCTTGGTTAGGATACCGGTAAAGTGTGATAATGTACTCTACTACACATGTTCAACCTGGAGGTAGATTAGTAAAATTAGTATTTACCTCTTCGAACACTTTTAAGCAAAAAAATATGAAAACTTTTATTCACATATGTCTGATTGTAATTTTAGAAGCACAGACAAAACTATCAGTTTTCCTCATAGTGTCTTTCCCGCGTCTTTATGCATTTAACTAAAGCTGGTCAAAATGTTTTGTAATCATGTTAAAATTGATGATTTTTTTTCTTCTTTGTTTTGTTCATCCAGCCAATACTCAGTGGAGCCAAGATTAAGGGGGTAAGTATTTCTTGGTTTATTTGAATTTGATTACTTTGCTTAGCTAAGTAATTAGCAAATGGAGGAAACTCATAATAGCTATATATGCAATTTCAATCTTCCCTTGAAATATATATCTATGTTAGCATCAATTTCCAAATAACTTTGCTGAACTACAGATATATACCATCCTGACTGAGATGGGACCAACGTAATTCTTTACACTGGAGGATATAAAGAAAAAAGGCATATATTTTTCTTCTTCTTCTTCTTCTTCTTCTTCTTCTTCTTCTTCTTCCTCTTCCTCTTCCTCTTCCTCCTCTTACTCTTCCTCTTCCTCTTCTTCCTTGTCTTCTCCCTCTCCTAGCTTCTTCCTCTTATTCTTCTTCTTCTTCTTCCTCCTCTTCCTCCTCTTCTTCTTCCTCTTCCTTTTCTTCCTCCTCTTCTTCTTCTCCTCCTCCTCCTTCTTCTTCTTCTTCTTCTTCTTCTTCTTCTTCTTCTTCTTCTTCTTCTTCTTCTTCTTCTTCTTCTTCTTCTTCTTCTTCTTCTTCTTCTTCTTCTTCTTCTTCTTCTTCTTCTTCTTCTTCTTCTTCTTCTTCTTCTTCTTCTTCTTCTTCTTCTTCTTCTTCTTCTTCTTCTTCTTCTTCTTCTTCTTCTTCTTCTTCTTCTTCTCTTCTTCTTCTTCTTCTTCTTCTTCTTCTTCTTCTTCTTCTTCTTCTTCTTCTTCTTCTTCTTCTTCTTTTCAATTGAACAATTCCAAAGAAAGGGTTGAAAGTTCTTCAAAATTTCATCTTTGTCACCAGATGGCAGAAATGTAACTGAACAATTATTAGGTATAAATGAAGAAAAAATATTGGATATCATGCCATGAAGATCATTTCACTCTTTATTTGCTATGAATTTAAACTATAGACTGCCATGTTGTTTTGGAATTCAAGAATCCATGCAAACTTAAGAAAATGAATTTTCTGCACAGAATCTGGTACAGGTGCATGTATGGTAATGTTAGAGGAAGCAGTCAACCAGAATCTTGTTTTTATATTCCTATCTTTCTTATTTTTCAAAGGTTACATCTTTCTGTGTCAATGAGAATCCAAGAAGTGGAAGTGCATTCAGTGTCGAGGTAGGCAATACATTGTTTCATACCTGTGTTTTCTGTTAACGTTAAAGTTAAGTTGAGCACTGGGCATACATTAGCTTTTGTGAAATAAACTGTCTAGAAGCTAGTGGGCAAGAATTATACTGTCGTGGTCTACTCTGAAAGAAGACGAAACGGTACTGTTTTATTTCTATGTTTCGTGACGCATCATCAGGTTGCAGTAGTTCAAGGAGACGCGTAGTCCAGATTTGTTCCATAGTACACGATACGATGATCCTTGTCTACCATGTAAATTATGTACATGTAAATGTTCCCATATACAGTACATGTAAACCTCTCTCTCTCTCGCTTTGTCATTCTCACTATTTTTCTTTCTTTCTCTTTTGCTCTCTCTCTCTCTCTCTCTCCATCCATCATTAGATTGCAGTAGCCACAAGAAGGCGTCTAGTCCAGGTCTATTCAGTGACGGAGGACAAGATGGTCCTAGTCAAAGATGTATCTATCCCTGACATGCCTGTCAATGTGGTAAGTAAAGGACTATTTTTTTTACCCTTAAGCATTGTTTACGCATAACGCTGTAAACCACAAGTCTTTATTCACTACGAAAGGAATACCAAGACTGCCACTTTTCTGTTTAGTATATTGTGCATTTACATTGTGCTTTTGCCAAAAGTCGACTGTGGCGATCCTCTGTTCGTTGCATTCGTTGAAAAATGTGGCAAAAGACTTAATATGAATTAAAGAGCGTGGCACATTTACTCAGTTCAACCAGGTTTAGATAATATATTAGTCCACCATTATGAATACATGCTAATGTGAGCCTGATCATTTAGTCACGGACGGACATTTGACAAATTTTGAAAGTTTGAAGGCCAGTAGAAAATAAGTATTTAATTGAAGAGAGCTGTTTTACGGTTTCATTGTGAAGGACATCACTGAACGAGTTGAAATTTGGTAAAATTTGGTTTTCTACTAACATTACAAGCCATAGAATGGTCACTGTCATGGATGGAAAAAATGCCTACCCTTTACCGATCAGGATCATGTTTCTATCAATAGTTTGATACTTGATGCTCCATAAATTAGTGGACTAACACTCCACATTTCATGAGGGTGTAAACCTGGACTATAGTTGGTAAGCTTTCATGAATACAGGCTAATGTATAGACCTATCATAAAGAGATGTATGTATAGATAGAGAGATCTAATGTATAGATCTGTGATCGTAGAGGTGTCGTGTTTTATGACTGGGAATGCAAAGGTCGTGGGTCCTTGAGCAAGGCATTTTCTCTGCATTGCTCCCCTCCACCCAGGTGTAAAATGGGTACCCGGTGGGATGCCAACATGATTGCGGTTGGATTAGGAAACAGGCAACTGGCTGGACTGCTCCCAAGAGGAAAGGAGAATGTACACTGTGTAAATGTGCAGAATTGCGATTGAATCCAGTGACTGGGTAATAATGCTGTAAGCGCTTTGGTCGGCTGCATTGTATTAAACCAGTAAGGCACTACATATAACAAACAGCAATTATTGTTGTCATCGTTATTTTAATAATCTGGGCCCTGTTTCATAAAACATGTACAACTACCTCATTGCTATAACAAATTTGCTCTCAGCCAATCAGATGCAAGGATTTCAGTAGCTTATAACAGTTATTATAACTTGTTATTGATAACAAGTTTTATGAAACAGGGCCCTGGACTCAATAAATTGGGGAACTAACTCTACCACCTTTGTTGGGATATAAACCTGGGCCCTGTTTCATATAACTTATTATCAATAACATATTACAGTAACAGATATAAGCTACTGAAATACTCGCATCTGATTGGCTGAGAGCAAATTTGTCATAGAAATTGGGCATTAGTTATCGATAACAAATTTTGTGAAACAAGGCCCTGGACTAAAGTTAGTAAACCTTTCTGGACATCAGCCAATGTTCATGTATCTATTTTTTTTTTTCTTCCGCAGGGTATTGATTCGTTCTGCGTATGCGTTGCCCTTAGCAACCAGTACATCCTGGTGAACTATGACACGGGTCAGATCACTGACCTCTTCCCCGTGGAGTCTGAGCACACCACACCAGTCATCAAGAGAGTCGGGAGGGTAGGTTCGATTTCTAAAATTAGTTCCCTGTTTACATGTACTTGGATGGTTTATTTTACCTGCATTCTAAGAATGTGTGTTTGTAAATAGGCAACCAAGGAACCGACGGCTTTCAATCCTCTCCAAGGGACATAAGATAAAGATAAGATAAAGTTGAGTTCTGGTCATGCGATTACATTTTGAAAGAAACAATCTCAAAGCAATTGGGAAAGGTTGATCATGTCTACATAAGAATTTGTGTGTACTGTGAGGTTCTGGAATCATCAAGAAATGGACCCAATCTTGCTGAAAAGCACATGCACAACACACAAAAAGGGTACATGTATATGGGACTGCACACGCAGTGTGGATGAATGCTCGGCCCAAACATTTCAGCTATTTCATGTCATATTTCGAATATGAGGGCATTTGTGGAAAAATCCTTTTTGGGCAACATTTCTATTAAATGATATTCTCCAAACTGTCATAAAAGGAAAAAAGAATTATTTCTCACCTTTCCCAGAACTCAACCTTCTCTTTTAACCCTTTCAGGACAGGAATTATTTAAGGGCTAAATTGATCATGTTTTGTTCTTCAAACTGGCAACAATAATATTTTTCTTTTAGTGCTACATGGTTCTAATAAGGTGTAATGTGTTTGAAAACAATATACATGGTTAGGAATTTGTTGAAAAGTTAAAGAAATTGCCAATTTTGTTTAAAAACCAATGATTTTGAAGCTCTCATTATTTTGCCAAATTAAGGATTTTAAAGCTTATTCTCGTTTTTAAAATTCCTAGCATTAAGCGCAAAATGTTCATGCAACAAAAATGGACATAGTGTGTGCAGACATTTTTACTCTTTCTACTCAGGCACGTGGTATATTTAAAAGCTCTGAATCAAAAGTTATTGAGCCAAACCACAAAATGTGGTTGATTGTCTCCAAAGGGTTAACAGTGAAACAAATAAAACATAATTTCATGAATTGTCTAGAAAGGGTTAAACAGTGCAAGACAACATACACACGATGTGGGCTGCACCCAACGCAAAAAATGTTAATCTTGCGCAATGAAAGCCTGTGATATAAAAAATACCTCCCTTTATTATATCACAGGTTGCATAGCACAAGATGAACAACACAATGGATTTTAGTGTGCGAATCATTGCTCAAGGTACATGTAGCCCCTTGGGCAACAAAAAAAACCTTCAACAGAAAGAACTTTGCTAGGTTTGCTGTTGGTTGTATTGGAGCATCAAATGGACTAGTCTATTAATTGTCTGTAATTTCCGTTTCATTTCATATTTTAAAGAAATTTTTACAGACATCGGGGAGGAGGGGGGGGGGGCAAGGGGGTATGTCTTTATTCCATTTTTAAAGGTGCTTTATAGTTAATTGTTAAAAATTCAATTCCCTTTTATTCCCCTGCCTTCTATATGTTTGTTTACATGTAGGCGAGGTTTTTACTTGCAGTGTTTGGTGCTTCAGAAATATTTGTATAATTCAAGTTTACATGTATTTCTATCTTCTGATGTTTACTTGATGGTTACATTGTAACTGCAAGTTTCTTTAATTTACATCTGTTTTACATATTATTGTTTTTTGTTGTTTTTTTTCTTCTTCTTTTCATACATAGGAGGAGTTTTTACTGGCAGGACCCGGTGCACTGGGTATGTTTGTTACATCCGGGGGTATGTCGCAGAGGCCGCCATTGAAATGGGCGGAGTCTGTGTGTGCTGTCAGTTATACCTTCCCGTATGTCGTAGCATTGGATGATGAATTTCTTACAGTTCATAGGTAAATGCTTCTTTCTATTTTTTGTCTATTTTATTTCCATCTACGATGTATGATTCTACATATAGTTATCATGCTTCTGCTTCTGTTTTATTTCTTTTTCCTCTTTTTCTTCGTTTCCTCAGTTTTTTTCTCATTCTTCCTCTTCCTTTTCCCTTTCTTCTTGATCTAGTTCCTTTTCTTCTCCTCTTCGTATCCCTTCAACTTGTTCATGTTATTCTTTTCTTTACTCATTTTATCCTTTTCTCTTTTTTCTTATTCATTCTTTTTTTTACTTCTTCCTTTCCTTCATATTTTTATTCTTCTCCTTCCCCTTCTTCATCTTCTTCTTTTTATGCTTACCTTTTCTTATCTTTTCCTCATCTTTTTTACCTTTTTTTTTACCTTCTACTTTGATGTGTCTTTTTAAAAATGTTTTTATTTATCTTTTTCTTCTTGTCTTTCTTTCTCTTCATATTGTTATTATTATTGTTATTCATCTCTTGTTTCTTGTTTATTTCTGTTTTCAAGCTCTGTTTAAGGTGTTTCCCCTTTTGTGTTACTTTTTTTTTTAATTCAAATTGTTCTGCTTCCTTGTGAAATGTAATTCATTTTTTATACCTGATCTTTATCTGTTCTCTGCCTTTTATTAAATTTCTTTTGGGTAAATAATTTGTTTCTCAGTTGTTGAATATACACCTTAATTTCTCTGAATATGGTGGATAATGTTAGCACACCTTTAGCATTCAAAATGCCCTATGCCACTGTTTGCGCTTTCCCCCTGTCATAGTTAACCCCTTCTCAAATGGAATAACCCTCTCCACTCAATTCTCTCTCATTCACCAGTGTGTTGGACCAGCAGCAGAAACAGACCATTCCATTCCAAGGAGGGAAGTTGTTAGGTGACTTTGAGGGGAAGATGTTTGTGGCTTCTAATAAAGAAGTCTATGCATTGGTGCCCCTTCCAGTTGAGAAACAGGTAAAAGAAAAAAAGATTACATGTATATATGTATTTTTTTTTAACTGTGATTTAAATCAACAATATAAATCAAATTAATCAAATAAATTGATTACTTGTTTTTGAAGAAGTCATGATTCAAATTAGTGATTTATATCAGCATGTGTGTACATCTTTTATTCTTTTTTTTTTCATTTGCTGACAGTGCATATGATAACTTTAAAGTATGAGCATCAGAGGAGATTTTTTTATTTTTTATTTTAGAGAGTGATAATGGGAGACAGGCCCTTAAAGTTCGTTAATCTGATTTGCACTCATGAGAAGATGAAAGCACTCAGCTCTGATTATCAAAGCCCTGTTCAGACTTGACACTATAAAGCGACACCAAAGGCTTCTCCGGCAAAACTTTCCTTCCAAATGACTGGCAAGAGTTAATATTTGGGATGAAATATTTATCCATGTACTGTAGCTACATGTAAACTCTCTGATCCGTGTGCTATGATATACAATAATGTGAAACCTACTCTGCTTTTCTAATTTATTTTGGGGTGTTTTTTTTTACAGCGTCGTGTCTGAATTTTCCATAAGTGTAGATAATGCAATCAGTTACATGTCTAATAAGGTATGATTTGTTCACTGTAAAACCAGAAATTTTTGCGTTCATGAAACTTTTGAGAATACCACGAGGGGGCAAGATTCGCAAAAGTTTCATGCCGCGAAATAATAAAATCACAATTGAAACAACATAAAATTATTGCAATTTGCGAAAGTTTCTTGCTGCGAAATTGGCTGTCATTAACGATTCGTGAAAGTTTCTGGTTTTATATTATTGTGAAAGATTATTTCAAAGTGAGAGGATTTTACGTAATATATGATGAAATGTGTATGTATTCTTTTTTTCTTTCTTTGTCTATTTTGTTTTATAGGTTCAGGCGTTGTTAGCCGACAAACGAGTGGAGGAAGCTCTTAATCTTGCCAAAAACTACCGTAAAGCTGGTTTAGGAAAGGACAAATTCATGCAGGTAAATATGGAATGGTCATGTATATGGTACTGATGTAAAACAGAGTTAGAGGGAGGGAGAGAGGGAATGAAGGAGGGAGAGAGGGAGTGAGGGAGAAAGAGAGGTAGGAAGGTAGGTAGAAGAATGGAAGAGAGGGAGGGAAGGAGATATGGAGGAGGGACGGACGGAAGGAAGGAAGGAAGGGGAAGAGAGGAGGGAATGGAGGAGAGAGGGAGTGAAGGAGGGAGAGAGGATGAAGAGAGAGGTACCGATGAGGGGGAATGGAGGAGAGAGGATGAAGAGGGAGGTACCGATGAGGGGGAATGGAGGAGAGACGGAGGGAAGGAGAGAGAGAGGATGAAGAGGGAGGTACCGATGAGGGGGAATGGAGGAGAGAGGATGAAGAGGGAGGTACCGATGAGGGGGAATGGAGGAGAGAGGATGAAGAGGGAGGTACCGATGAGGGGGAATGGAGGAGAGAGGATGAAGAGGGAGGTACCGATGAGGGGGAATGGAGGAGAGAGGATGAAGAGGGAGGTACCGATGAGGGGGAATGGAGGAGAGAGGATGAAGAGGGAGGTACCGATGAGGGGGAATGGAGGAGAGAGGATGAAGAGGGAGGTACCGATGAGGGGGAATGGAGGAGAGAGGATGAAGAGGGAGGTACCGATGAGGGGGAATGGAGGAGAGAGGATGAAGAGGGAGGTACCGATGAGGGGGAATGGAGGAGAGAGGATGAAGAGGGAGGTACCGATGAGGGGGAATGGAGGAGAGAGGATGAAGAGGGAGGTACCGATGAGGGGGAATGGAGGAGAGAGGATGAAGAGGGAGGTACCGATGAGGGGGAATGGAGGAGAGAGGATGAAGAGGGAGGTACCGATGAGGGGGAATGGAGGAGAGAGGATGAAGAGGGAGGTACCGATGAGGGGGAATGGAGGAGAGAGGATGAAGAGGGAGGTACCGATGAGGGGGAATGGAGGAGAGAGGATGAAGAGGGAGGTACCGATGAGGGGGAATGGAGG
Source organism: Heliocidaris tuberculata (assembly GCA_025618425.1). Taxonomy (NCBI): domain Eukaryota; kingdom Metazoa; phylum Echinodermata; class Echinoidea; order Camarodonta; family Echinometridae; genus Heliocidaris; species Heliocidaris tuberculata. The sequence goes on along the minus strand of CM046842.1, from coordinate 39,626,974 downwards.
AGAGAGGATGAAGAGGGAGGTACCGATGAGGGGGAATGGAGGAGAGAGGATGAAGAGGGAGGTACCGATGAGGGGGAATGGAGGAGAGAGGATGAAGAGGGAGGTACCGATGAGGGGGAATGGAGGAGAGAGGATGAAGAGGGAGGTACCGATGAGGGGGAATGGAGGAGAGAGGATGAAGAGGGAGGTACCGATGAGGGGGAATGGAGGAGAGAGGATGAAGAGGGAGGTACCGATGAGGGGGAATGGAGGAGAGAGGATGAAGAGGGAGGTACCGATGAGGGGGAATGGAGGAGAGAGGATGAAGAGGGAGGTACCGATGAGGGGGAATGGAGGAGAGAGGATGAAGAGGGAGGTACCGATGAGGGGGAATGGAGGAGAGAGGATGAAGAGGGAGGTACCGATGAGGGGGAATGGAGGAGAGAGGATGAAGAGGGAGGTACCGATGAGGGGGAATGGAGGAGAGAGGATGAAGAGGGAGGTACCGATGAGGGGGAATGGAGGAGAGATGGAGGAAAGGAGGAACGAAAGGAAGAAAGGGAAAAGAGGAAGGAAGGGAGGAGAGAGGGACAGAGGAAGAAAAAGGGGTGAGGAGGAGAAAAACAAGAGGTGTTCGGAAGAAGAGAGACAAAGACAGAGGGAGGAACCCAAAGTCTATATATTCTCCATACTCCAAGTAATCGCGAATAGGTTGATGTCCCAGGAGTTTTCTTCTTTTGCTGCATGGAGATTTGTGCAGGCACTAATTTGGAAATCCAACGAGTCTGGTGTGAGCAAACTGTAAAGCATTCCCTTCATGAGTTCCTGTGAGCACGTTTTACCCACATATAAATTGGGTCTAAATCAAATCACTTTATTTGTGATAAAATCCCAAATTTGGGATTATCATAATCAGTATACAAAAAAAGAATCAAATCAGGTGCAAATGAACATTGAAAACAGGGTGACCAATCAGCAGTGAACATAAAGAAAGTACAGCAGTTAATTTTTATTGTTATTACTATAAAGTTTTGGCACTTAATAAATGAAATACAACAATTTGAACAAAGGTAACAGAATACATCAAAGAATCATTAATGCATGTTTCTTTATTGGAGTTTTAGTGCAATAGTTGGTTGCAGCGGAAAGAGAGAGCAAACTTAATATGCATTGATTTATTCATTTATTTAATTATTTATTCATAATTGTGAGTGCAATATTTGGTCGACAATAACTAATTAAATAAATGATTAAATCAATGCATAGTGGATAATAAAGAAAAGTACAAATGTATTTGTAGTCAAAATAAGGTGTCATTTATTTTCTTGTAGATGTACAATCGTATTCAGCAGCAAGCTGGTTTTATCCAGTTCTCTCAACTCAATTTCGCCGATTCCATGGAGCTTTTCAAGGAAGCTAAGCTGGATGTGAGAGAGGTAAGACAATGGGAGCAGCCGATTATTGTGTTTCTGTACAGTCAAGTTATGTGTAAGTAGTATATATGAAAATTTAAAGACTTAATATCTCTTGTGTCATATACATGTACATTAACTCAGTAAAACTAGTGCATAGTCCTAGCAGGAAATGAAAAGAACCTGACCGGGTCTGTCCTTCACCCACAGTTTACAGGCCAGGGACCTGTAGGCTCATCATTTACAGGTCACCATCTCCCAACCAGGTATTTACCCTTTCAGGACGGGAATTAATCAAGGGCTAAACTGATCACATTTTGTTCTTCAAATTGGCAACCATAATGTTTTTCTTTTAAAGGGATTGATTAACTTTGCCCAGGATTGAAAAAAAAAAATCACTGTTCCAGCTAATGCTGTAATCATAATTGCAAACCTTTAGCTCAGACAGGAATCCCCTGAGTTTTATAAGCTGATCGGTTGTTTATATATCAAGATATTTACGATTGAACATTGATGTCGGGATAGAGTACCACCGAACCCTAAAGAACTCTTACGGTTAGTATACCTCGCTCTATCACAGAATACCGTACGGGCTGGAAACCCGCTCTGAAATCGTCAAGCGCTGGTGCTTGGTTTTTGTGACTGCAGCGCAGCGAAGAAGCAGAGCGACTTGCGCTAGCGATTGATCGCGATTTTCTCTTTTTTAGGATAGTAAACGGGTTCCATTTTCTCTCATACTTTCACATATCCTTAAGTATATATGTAGTTAGAGGACTGCACACAATTCACTGGCATATGAGCTGATTTTACAATTTTTCACAAAGTTAATCAATCACTTTAAAGCTTATTCTCGTTGTTAGAATTCCTGGCATCAAACGCAAAGTGGTCATGCAACAAAAATGGGCATGGTGTGTACAGAAATTTTTGCTCTTTCTACTCATGCATCTGCTTATTTTTTTAGAGCTCTCAATCAAAGTTATTGAGCCAAACCATAAAATGTGATTAATTGTCTCGAAAGGGTTAAACTACACTCAATACCAGGAACCAGCAGAAAATGAAGAGAACCTAGTCAGAAAATTTCCTCTTTTTCCAATAATTTCATTTCCGCCTTTCCGACTTTGCGCTTAAAATTCCTGGAAAATGTCTACTGTATGTTTGGCATTCTTGTTCATGGCTATGCAACAGCTGATTTGCCTCTACCCAAACCTCCTGCCTTCTAATTCCAACTTCCATCGAGCCATCCCGCCGCTCCACGACTTTGCTGACATCAGTCAGGTAGTCCGAGGAAAGCCTGATAAGCTGGCCGAGTGTAAGCGCTTCCTCATGGACTTCCTAGAGGATATGAGGGAGACAGACCTGGCAGTTGGCATGAAACTGGTAAAGTATCCTTGACACCTTGTGACATGTGAAACTCTTTATAAACATATTCACACGTCATTTTGAAATTTATTACCTCAGGAATGTGGGGATAGATATTAGTATTTTACGCCTAATTTAACAATGAATCAAGCATTATGAGCCAGTACTTAAAGATAAAGTTGAGTTCTGGTCGTGAGATTGAATTGTGAAAGAAACTGTGTCAAAGAAATGGGGAAAGGTTAATTATATAGCAAATAAGAATTGGTGTATGCTGTAAGGTTTTGGAATCCCCAAAATGATAAGAAATTGACTCAATGCTGCCGAGAGTCACATGCACTGCACACAGAAATGTGTATATGGGACTACACACAAATGTTCGGCCCTAACATTTCAGCTGTTTCTTGTCATATTTTGAATGTGAGAACATTTATCAGGGGACATATCTACTATGATAATCTTCCAAACTAACATAAAAAGAATGAGAACGATCACAAATTATTTTTTTACCTTTCCCAGAACTCAAGCTTCCCTTTAACCTAAGAGTTCAATTCTGACAATCTATCACAAATCATGGTGGCTCATAAAGAGTCTTGAGATCATGCAGAAATGTCTCATATCTTCCTTGAAAAAAAAAAAAAAATCTTTTTTGTTTGAAAATTTGTCTTTGTTGTTTCACTTTAATTAAGAAAGATTTTTTTTGGTGTTAGCTATGTTACCAAATGCCCATAAGCTCTATATATGTACAGTGGAACCTCGTTATAGCAAACTACTTGGGACCAAAGAAATTACCTCTTTATATCGAAACCTTGTTGTCATGACATGTGTCTTTTTAGTATGAAATTTAAATTTAAAAAAAAAAATGTAATTTACGACTAGACCAAGACTAGGCGATGTCACTGGGAAAAGATCGCGCAGCCATATGAGTTAGTGATACGCTAAGCAATCCATTGAGTTTGCATTATAGATTTCTTCATTTTTAACACAAAAGCTACTAAAAGAAATCGTCACACAGTTGTTGAATTTATACTTCAAGATTAAACGAGAAGCAACACAACTTAATCTTCGCCTTCTCATCTTTATTGCAACAACGTGTTTTTTGTTTTGACATCACTATCTCACAACACTTGTTATATCAGGGCTAAAAAACCAATAGAATACAAAGAAGTGGGACCAGAAAAATGACCTTGTTATAATGAGAGTTTGTTAAACTGTTGTCTTCATGATGAAGTTCCAATGTAATTCATTTTCTCTGTCTCTCTCTCTCAATACTGCCTCCCTCTTCCACCATCTCTCAATCTTCATCTCTCTCTCTCTCTCTCTCTCTCTCTCTATCTGTCTCTCTCTCCCCATCTGTCTGTCTCTCTCTCTGTGTCTTTCTTTCTCTCTCTATCTCTCTCTGTCTCTCCCCCTCTGTCTGTCTCTCTTTATTATGTTTGTTGTTTTTTTCATAAAGAAGCCGCTTTTCCTAAGAATGTCTCACTCTTTTCTCTCTTCTATTAGGAGGTTGATACTGCCCTGCTGAAGCTCTACGCCGAGTCCAACCCAACCAAACTCATCACCCTCATCTCAAACGAGAACTCCTGCGACCCTGAGGACAGCCGAGAATACCTGCAGCGATTCGGTCGTCACCATGCGCTGGCGCTCCTCCACAAATACCAGGGAGACTGCGAACAAGCCATGGCCATCTGGGCAAGGTACAGTAAAACCTGTCTATAAAGACCGCTCAAGGGAGACTAGCAAAGCCGTCTTTATGAGCAGGTGGTCTTTATGTACAGGTTCCTTTAAAGTGACAGTAAATTGAAGCTCCTAATGGCGCCATTTTTAACAGGATTTGAAAAGTGTCTGTGCCTCTCATTTTCCCATCATGCCCCATTCTAGTTTGTAGAAGCTTAGAATGTATCTGTAGGCAATTTCCCACATGTGTAACGTCAAAAATAATAGTTTTAAATATGAAATGTGCCTATTTTCCAGACAGCTGTTTGTTGAAATTCAAAATAAAATGCAATTAATTTTCAAATTATAATCTCAATTTAGCAGTTACTGTAAGATGGCACTCTTCAAGTTTTGCCAGTTTAATGCCATTTTGATACATGTTTCAATGAGAAACATTTTTCAAGGGAAACAAAAATTGTGGTCTTTATAGACAGGTGGTCTTTCTATACAGGTAGTAGCTGGAGCAGGTTTGATTGTATATCTACTCAGGGGCAGATCCAGGATTCTATAAAAGAAAGGGGCTCATTTCCAAGAAAGTTCTGATCCTTGTCTTATTAAGAGTTGCAAGTGATCCAGATCAATAGTAACTTGATATCAACCACAACTCTGTAAAACAGAGATAGGAGTTTGTAAGTTTGCACTTGATTGGTGGACTTGCGATCAATCTTTTTAATAAGACAGGGCCATTCTCAAAGGCGTGCTATTTATCATTTAATTTAATGATTCTTCTTTGTCATTGTATATTTAGATTAGTTGATGGTGATGCTGCAGATGAAACCTTCCCAGGATTAGGTTTTGTGATAGATTTCTTATCAAGGTGAGCTGAACAATTTGTTCTCTTTCTTTCTTTCTTCAGATCTTTTTACTCTTATTCCTTCAGGGTGATTCCATGATATTTGCCCCATGTGAAATATTTATGTTTATCTTCTATTTTTCAAAAAATGTATGATTCTTCATTATTGATGCTTAGTTATCTACAGTGTATATGTAACAGTTTGATCTCATTTTCTGTTTTTTGTAATATACATATAAGTGCTGCTCTATGGTCTATTGTAATGTTAATATGATATCATTTTAGGTATTGTAATTGATGCTAATACTTTTCTTGAGAATGAATTTTAATTTCAAGATATATCCATCTTTCACCTATGTAGCTTGTCCGATCATGAATTAGTTTGGAGATACGTAGACTGGGCCATGAGAAAAGAACCGGAAAATGCAACCAAGGTAAGGTCATAGATTCTGATGATGATAAGATGATGATGATGATGATGATGATAATGATAATGATGAGAGTGATGATTATGGTGATGATGATGATGTTGGTGATGATGACAGTGATGACGCTGATGATGATAAAGGCGATGATGATAATGATTTATTTATTGAATGGTATATTTATTGAAAATCTGTATGGCAGCCAGTAAGCTGAATTGTACAAATCTGTACAAATAAAAAGGATAAGTATTCAAGAAGAACAAACATAGATGATGATGATGATGATGATGATGATGATGATGATGATGAGAGTGATGATGATGATGGTGATAATGATGATGATGATGATGGTGATGGTCATGATGATGACTTTGACCTGGTGATGATAAAGGCGATGCTGATGATGATGAGAGTGATGAGAGTGATGGTGATGATGATGATGATGATAATGGTGATGATGATGATAATTAGTGATGATTAATGATGTTGATGGTTA
>CM046842.1:39530797-39615797 GCA_025618425.1 Heliocidaris tuberculata | reverse complement strand
TCTCTGTCTGTCTCTCTGTCTCTCCCTCTGTCTCTCTGTTTCTGTCTGTCTCTCTGTCTCTCCCTCTGTCTCTCTGTCTTGCCATCTGTCTCTCTGTTTCTGTCTGTCTCTCTGTCTCTCCCTCTGTCTCTCTGTCTTGCTATCTGTCTCTCTGTTTCTGTCTGTCTCTCTGTCTCTCCCTCTGTCTCTCTGTCTTGCTATCTGTCTCTCTGTTTCTGTCTGTCTCTCTGTCTCTCCCTCTGTCTCTCTGTCTTGCTATCTGTCTCTCTGTTTCTGTCTGTCTCTCTGTCTCTCCCTCTGTCTCTCTGTCTTGCTATCTGTCTCTCTGTTTCTGTCTGTCTCTCTGTCTCTCCCTCTGTCTCTCTGTCTTGCTATCTGTCTCTCTGTTTCTGTCTGTCTCTCTGTCTCTCCCTCTGTCTCTCTGTCTTGCTATATCTGTCTCTCTGTTTCTGTCTGTCTCTCTCTTTTGAGTTGTCTTTCCTTCTTCCCCTCTCTCTCTCTCCCTCTCATTCTCTCCTCTCTCTCCCCTCTTTCTATGTCTCTCTCTGTTTCCCTCTTCCTAACTCCCAGTTTTTCCTTTCTCTCTCCTCTCTATTTCTCTTCCCCTCTCTCTCTCCGTTTTCTCCCCTCTCCTCTCTTTCTAACTCCCTTCTTTCTCTCTCTCCCTCTCTCTCTCCCTATCTGTTTCTCCTCCTCCCCTTTCTGTCTTATCTCTTCCCCCCACCCTCTCTCTCTCTCTCTCTCTCTCTCTCTCTCTTTCTCTTCCCTTCCTTTCAATCTGTGATACACAAGGTCACTAGTAAATGACCCGTTCATAGAAAGAAATTCTTTTACTTTATTCCACCTTTTCCATAGATTATTGCTATTATGACTACCCCCGCTGGACTGATCTATTTGTTCATGTTTTTCATTTCAAATGGTCCTTTTATGCTAGAAATAACCGATCTGCTCTAAAGACTTGCATTCTTATCAGATGTACGTGAGATTTTTTTTCGTGATAGAAAAAAAGTACAGCTAAAGGTACGCTACACATACCTCCACGTATAGGCACAAAGGTGTTGAGTGCTGGGGAGTTATTTATTAGTTCTGTTTGGTGATATTTTCTAATATTCTGTATGTGGTACAACCGTTCTCCTGTAGAGATGTGCTGTGTACTCACGTTTTATGGTGCATTTTGTTTATTTATTAATTGGGGGGGGGGGGAAGGAGGGGGGACTCTTTCACTCTATCTCTCTCTCTCTCTCTCTTTCTTTAAGGGGAGATGATAATTTATGTCTTGTCATGTCTCCCTAAGACCTCGCGTTGTATATATGTTGCCCATTTGTGCATTTTCATAAACTTTCTCTCTCTTCGCCCTCCCTCTCTCTCTCTCCCTCCCTCTCTCTCTTTATCTCGCTTTTTATATCTTTATATTTTTCTCTCTTTATATCATTATATTTCTCTCTTATCTCTCTCTCTATCTCTGTATGTGTACATTATATCCCACTTTCAATCTACTCAATCTCTATTTGTTTATATTTCTCTCTCCCTTTTTCCCCTGTATTCATTTTCATTTATCTCTCTCCTTTAATCCCTCCCTCCCTCCCTGCCTCATCATTATTTATTATCTATCCCTGCTGTCATTTCCTACACACATGCTTTGTATACATGTATTATATACATATACATGTATGTTGCCCATTTATGCATTTTCATAAACTTTCTCTCTCTTCACCCTCCCTCTCTCTCTCTCTCTCTCTCTCTCTCTCTCTCTCTCACTCTCTCTCTCACTCTCTCTTTATCTCTCTCTCATTCTTCCATTATATCCTACTTTCAATCTATATACTCTTGTTTCTTTACATTTCTCTCCCTCCCTCCCTCCCTCCCTCCCTCCCTCCCTCCCTCCCCAATATTTATTATCTATCCCTCTATTAAATCATTTCCCACACATTAAAAGCCATGACCTGAAATGCCCTTCTTGCTAAGTAGTCTTTTTTACCCTTGGGGTGAAGAAAGAAAAAACCTCATCCTCTTTTTAAAAAGAATGTGATATGTATTTTATTTGTATTTATCAATAATACTCTAACCTCGTCCTCATTTTAAAGCCATTTATTGTTGGGAGAAAAAAACATGGAATACAAATTACAGCTCGATACTGTAGGCACTGCTGTGTTTAAATGATGCTTGAGATGGAAAAATAGTGACTGTTTTGCCTTTGCACATGTATGATAGTGAATTTAAAGGGAAGAATGAGTTCTGGTAAAGTTGAAATAGAATTTGTGAGTTTTCTCCTTTTTTCTTTGTTAGTTTGGAAGAATGTCATGTAGTATAAATGTCCCCTGAAAAGGATTGCTCTTCAAATGCCCTCATACTCGAAAAATGACGAGAAATATCTGAAATGTTCTTGCTGAACATTCATGCCACATGTGTGTACAGTCCCATATCAATTTCTGTGTCAAGTATGTGTGCTTTTCTGCAAGAGTGGGTCAATATTTGATCATTTTGATAATTCCAAAACCTCATAGAATACACTAATTCTTACATGTATGTAGATATGATCAAACTCTCCCCATTGCTTCGAGACAATTTCTTTCACAATGCATTTACATGAGCATGACCGGGGAGGGGGGGGGGGCATTTTATCAAGTGTCTTGTCAGTGATTTTTTTACCAACAAATTTGCTCTCAGCCAATCAAATGCAAGGATTTCAGTAATAACAGTTATTGCAACTTGTCATTGATGGCAAGTTTTAGGAAACAGGGCCCAGAACTCAACCTTATCTTTATCTTCGACATGCAAGGATTTCAGTAGCTTATAACAATCTATAATCAACTTGGCATTGAAATATACCATCACAGAGCTCACAAATTACATGTAGGATTGTCACTGATTTTTACCAACAAATTTGCTCTCAGCCAATCAGATGCAAGGATTTCAGTAGCTTATAACACTTATTGCAACTTGTCATTGATGACAAGTTTTATGAATTAGGGCCCAGAACTCAACTTTATTTTTAACTTCGACATTGGTTAGCATTTGCTCAACATGAGCAACACAGAATTTACAGAATTTGGTGAGAAGTAGGATAGTTTACAGTCTATAACAAAGTTATCTGGACATCAAAATATACAGCCGAGATCCTTAATTTCACAGCCTGCTCTCGGAGGAGTTTATAGTCTATAATCAACTTGGTCTTGAAATATACCAAAATAGAGCTCACAAATCAGGATTGTCCATACATGTACAATAGTTGATAAGTACTTCATACAATTGACCAATCAAGATATATTTGAATTAATATGCATTCATACAGTTGACCAATCAAGATATTTGAATTATTCATACAGTTGGCGAATCAAGATATTTGAATTAATATGCATTCATACCATTAACCAGTCAAGATATTTGAAGTAATATGCATTAATACAGTTGACCAATCAATATATATGACTTAATATGCATTCATAGAGTTGACCAATCAGGAGGCTGGGATGTTACATTGTATGTCTGTCGTCTGGTATTGACCAATAAGAGCCACTGCCAGGTTTTCAAATATCATCTGCACACATTTATCCAATCAGTGTCCTTTATTGCTGCGTATTCATACATTTGACCAATCAATAGCGTAGTGATATGCAATCATGTAGTTGACCAATCAGGAAGCTGGGATGTGATGTCAACCGTCTGGTATTGACCAATAGGAGCCACTGCAGGGCTTTCAAATATCACCTGCAATGCCCTCCCTATTGGACTGCACCAAAGATTGACTTGCAGAGTCGAAACCATCTTTGATCCATTCACCATCCAAGTGAATCGCACTTCTCCAAGAATTCTCCATGTTCAGTGTACAGTATCTATAGAACAGCAAATCCTCCTTTCCGCTGACGTGCAATATTAGTATGAAGACAAGTAAATGCATATACTCAGATGTTTCATTGAAGAGCATTTTCCCATGGAGGTCATGCAAACTCATGAATATAAAGTTAAAATCAATAGCTCTAATTAGCATGCAAAGAGAATAATTCATTTTTAACTTTTTATTGTAATAATCATGGAGAAAAATGATCCCGGATCAGTGATAAAGAATGTACATCAGAGAGCATTTAGCGATTTACATGTAGCTCTTGAAAACTCCAAAATAGCTCTGGTAAAATGACACCCCACCCCCCTCCCCCCCCCCAAAAAAAAAAAGAGCTGAAAAACACTATTCAAGGAAACAAACAAATGTGATCTTTATATGCAGGTTTGACTGTATTTACAATTTAATCGGCATTGGACATCCATTTCTGATTGTCACGGGTCACTCCATTAGAGCAGGGGTATCCTACTGCAGGCATGTACATGTATGTACGTGAACATGTAGCGTACAGCACAATCATTGAATTCTTTGTGCTAGAGTTCATGTAATTTCAGAATAATTGCAAAATATGTATCATTGCACAGAACTTTATAAACTATCTTGAAAATATGTTGATCCATGGATGCAATCCAATTTATATTGCCTTTTCAAACGAACTAAAAGTTTAGTTCAATTTTATGCACTGCTTGAAATGTTTTTGTACATGTAAGTTCTCTCTCTCTCTCTATCTCTCTCTTTTGAAAAGAGCCTTTAATAAAGTGATTTAAATAAAATGAAATCACAATTCAGGAAGAATCAGACCAAAATAAATGGGAAAGTTAATGAGCCATGATTCCTACTTCAGATACAGAGAAAACAAAATTGCAGGCGAAAATTATTATTGTGATTTCTAGAATGCGAGCCTACAAACTGCACTGATTGGTAGTGTGGACAGCTTGTATACATGTATATGTTTACAGAAGCATACATGTACATAATGTAGTGGTTGTAATAATTTAGAGGTTGATACAGTGAAAACTCGATATAAAGAGCTCCGCTATAACACTATTCCTAATATAACAAGGTAATTTTGCCGGTCCCAGGTCTTTGTATTTTGTTTTTTTCACCGTGATGTAAAGAGATTCCTGATATAACAAGGTAATTGTCATTGTCCCAAGGTCCTCGTTATAGTGAGTTTTCACTGTATACATGTAGAAATATTATACATGTATTATTGGAAAGATATCCTGCAAAATATATTTTAATTGAAATACAAAATAAACCTTTGAACTACATATTGTGCATGTATGATCAAAGATTTAGACATTGAAAAAAATGTAGTGTCATACTGCAGCACAACAAAATTCCATAATGAACCAAAGAAGAAGATCAAAATATTTTTATTTTTTTATCTAAGTTACTCTTCTTAATATGATAGAAACAATGGATTAGTTTCATACCAGAAAATATTTGAGGTTTCATTTGATGTACAGATTATGACATTCCAATCTTTGGACAATGTTGTCGAAAAGGATGAACTTTTTCAAGCATAACATAGTCATGTTTACCTTACTTCAAAAACTGCACATGGGAATACGAAGTATCAAACTTCCCCGTAGGCTTTGTAACTAGTTAATGGTATCAACATTTTGCTAGTAATGGCTTCACAAACATCATGGTAATGGGTCATTGTGAAATAGATTAGGTCCTTTGTGCAAATGAGCCAATTTTATTTTTGAGGGCTCCCTAAAAACCAAAGAGAACTGTGCTTGCAACATTTGGTGTTATGCGTTACAAAATATGATATGTTTTTGAAGGGGCACTTTTTCATGTCATGGGGCTCTTTTTAGTGCCCAGGGATGCTTTAATCATGCTTAGCCTATGGTGTATGCCATAATTTTCACTGCACTGGTCTCAGTGTAATCTGATATATGCAAATTTAAATTACAAAATTATGATATCATGATTGCTTTCCTGTTATTTGCACGATATGTATCACATAAAATCATTATCCTCATGAAATGCATACCAATTTTTTTTTTTTTTCATGAATTTATTACACAATCTAAACTTTTTCATGGTTAGTAGAGCTATTCAATGTGAATTTTGTGTAACAGCCGACACATTTCTAAAGGAGGATTTTCAAAATATTATTCCTTTTTGGTGCAACAAGCATTACGTGTGTGCTGCTTTGATTTAAAAGGCAACCTTTGAACATGATATCTTCACTTCAGAACTAAAAGGACGTTAGCTCAGATCCCTCAACATTGATTTAATTCCCTTGTGGCTCCCATGGGACCACATCGCGTGAGATGAAACTTTGGGAGAGACAAAAATTGATTGCTCGAATGCTGCCATCCAGAACAGATTCATGGCACCAAGTCCCTTTTGAATTTCATTCAACCGCACATGATTCCAATGCTATTTCCAGGTGTACAATCTCTAGGGGATGTTTGAACAAGATACTCCACTAAAGTGTTATGGTCCCTTTATAGTGCATAGAACGCTACATGCTTTTTAAAGAGGCGGCTTGGGTTGGCACAGGTTAGTGAAGTGGCCTTTGAAAATTATTCATGTTTCAAAGACTCTTTGGAAAGATTGAAATCTAAGCTCCTGAATACATTAGCTTTTCCAAGGACTCCCATCTGAAAAAAAACTCAATGTTCAAGTTGCAGAGCTTTGCTAAGTTTGATGACTTTGAAATTTTCATAGAATTTCTTAAGTATGATCGTCGAACATAAATTGATGTGTACAATCATTTATGATACTTTTGCTACCAATGTGAATACAATTTTGCTGCCAATATGAATAGAACACTCTTAATATCTATTTAGCGTTGAGATGTCTGGACCTTTTGGTAACTCCAAACATAAATTTGAAGTCCTGGACTAGTCAACAGGACACATATTGATATGTGTTGGATTACAATCCTTTAATTCTTGTGAGAACCATATATAGTAGTGCGAAACATGATATTCAGTGAGGTGAATCGTCAATTGTGCTCAATTCTCACAGGCACAAGTGAGATACAAAAATTATTGGAACATGCTGTTTATATATCCATATCAATCTTTTTGGAACCAAAATGAAAGAGAAGAGAAATAAACCAAATACAAGGTATCATATCATCCGTTTGAACTATACACTTCTACACTTCTAAGAGTAAGACTGGGGGTTGAATTTCTCTGTTTAACCCTTCCGTGACATCACTCCTCATTCTGTGGCTTGGCTCAATAACTTTTGATTCAGAGCCCTACAAAATATATTGGATGAATGAGTAGAAAGAACAAAAAAATTCTGCATGCACTGGGTCTGTTTTGTTGCATGACCATGTTGCATTTGATGCTAGGAATTTCGAAAAGGAGAATAAGCTTTAGAATCCTTGAATTGGCAACACATTGAGAGGTATCATTGTTTTTTTTAAATCAAAATTGGCAATTTTTTCAACTTTTCAACAAAGTTCCTAACCATATTTATTGTTTTCAAAGACATTACATCTTATTGGAACCATGTAGCACTAAAAGAAAAATATTATTGATGCTTTGAATTGTTGACCAAAAAAAATACACGATTTCATTATTCATGTTACTATTCAGAACCTCAATCATTTCGACTTTATATGTTTGAATGTTTAAATTGAATTCTATTGTCAATCCTTCCAAAATTGGATTGCGGTCAGATCGTACAGTGTGCAGTGGACTTTAGAGAACATTTATGTCTTCAGGGGCCTGTTGCGCAAAACTTGCATTTGAACGCAACTCAGGAAAATCAAACGCAACTTTATTTTCAGCCAATCAGAAGTGCGCATTAAGGACTTGCGTTTGATTTTTAGGAGTTGCCATCAAACGCAAGTTTTGCATCTAATTGGCTGAGAGCAAATTTGTCATAGAAATGTGGCAGTTAGTGATAACAAGTTTTATGAAATGGGCCTCTGGTGTGGGATGGATTAACATACCTTGTGCAGGGTTTCCATACTGTGGCATTGAAAGTGTTAAATATTTTAGAAGTGTGTACAGAGTACTGGTTCCCATGGGTTTGAGTTGCCTTGAGAGCTCAACCAACCATCCGAGGCGACCAAGGTCGTCCCAAGTTACCCCTGGTTGCCCGTCTTCTATAGTTTGATCAGATTCGAAATCAATACCAAACATGTAATGTAAATAGTAACAGTCAGGCAAACCTGTCCATTAAGAATCTCCTTTGAAAGATATGCGTACCAGTAAATAAAATATGGTTGATAAGCAAATAATATTGGGGGGGCGTAATGATATTGGATAGTTCTTTAGTGCTGATATCCACCAGGGAAGGCGCTCTTGAAGCAGGCTTTTAGCCGGGATAATAATAATATTCCGCTTTTATATAGCGCCTAATACATCGCAGATGTCTCTAAGCGCTTTACAGATATATTATTACCCCAGTCATCGGATTCTGGCTTGCCCGCACACAATATTAGCACATTCTCCACTCCCTGGGGAGTATTCCAGCAATGGGCCGTGGCGCTCACATTGCTAAGCAAACGACATTAACTTTCGCATCCTACCGGGTACCCATTTAACACCTGGGTGGAGAGTGGCAAATATAGATTAACGTCTTGCCAAAAGACGCTAGTGCTGTGGTGGGATTTGAACCCCGGACCTCGTGGTTCAAAGGCCGGGGACTTATCCACTGATCCACAACACCTCTTTTCAAAATTTGGTGTCCAAAAAAAGGGCATCCTTTGCATTAAATGATGCTTCTTTTTTTTTTTAATTGATGGAGCACCTACCTCAAGGAGGCTACATCATTTGTGGAATTCCTTCTAACTTTGAAACCTGGGTAGAGAGTGGCGATTTTAGATTAATATCTTGCCAAAGAATAGTTATGTGATGTACATGTATTACAGTAAAATCTTAACTCTCTCTCAGCTTTGGTCGACTAATGGAACATACACTGGGCTGACACGGTCAACTTTTGTCACATGTACAGTGTGTATGTACCATAAAACTCCTCACATTGTGGAGGTCTCGGGTTTCGATCCATAGCAAATACAGAGTTATTAGACCACCTGAGGGAGACAGAAAAGTGATCTCTATTGGTAGGGGGTCTTTATGTGCAAGTTTCTTTACTACATGTTTCAGTGGGAAAACACTAATCATGGAAACAAACCAATGTGATGCTAAAAATACAGATGATCTTTCTATACAGATGCATGTTTGACTGTATTTACATAGCAATGGACAGTGTTCATCCATTTATGATGTAACAGGTCACTCCATTAGTGCAGGGGTATAGTAACTACATGTGCTACACAAATGTTGGATTTTTTGATGAAAGAATTTATATGAAAGGTCATTTTTATATTACATTGTATTTTTCAATTTTCTTATTTTTGGGATGTTCTAGATTGTGCCTCACTTTACAATAGAAGAAGCAGTAGAAAACATTTTTTCTGGATAATGAAATACTAGCAAACAGCATTTTTATTACATGTAGATAACATTTGCCTCGTACAAGAATGAGGTAGTTTGCTTACTTCTTTCCATGTAGTGAAATGTGCTTCAATTCTTAACACTTCTCTCAGCACTGACCTTTATTATGTTGATTGTAGAACGATATGTACATGAACTGGAATATCAAAAGAATTAAAGAATCCAGTTTAAAGGATTGGTTCAAGGACAGAAAGAAATAAAAGAAGCCCTTTTTTAAATTGTAAATCCAGTGAAGCAAATGAGATATATGTCCTTGCTTAATATAGAATTGGGATACAAAACATTTCAAATGGAGATTATTGATGGCAAACCAGACAGGAATATACATGTATATGAAAGAAAGGAGTAATGGATGAGAGCTTGGGTCTTTTATAGTGAAGGCGTAGCTCCTCCAGTCATGCTTGGCAGGAAGCAGCATCCCCCACTAAGATTTTTCCTATATATGTAGTCAAACCTGCTTCCATCAGCCCCCCCCCCCCCATTTTTTTTCCTTCCATTTTGTGAGCATAGATACTGATGCTAGAAAGCTATGAAATAAGCAACAATAGTTGGCGATGGGTGAGTTCATATGATGTGCATAATTGATAATGATGAAGCTGATTGTGTGTATTTTACCCCCAGCACTGCAACAAACTAAAGATTCACTTGTCTGGGAACTGTACAATGTAAATTTACCCGCCTTTTTCTGAAGCAGTCTTCACTATTGCTGTTAGATCGACCTTGATCTATGAAAAAATCCTCCTATTATTTCAAAAGGAATCCCTCTAACATATTAGACAAACTTTACAGAGTAGTTGTGTCTAAATGAGTTTCATATTAGGGTTATGCATTCACTATAAAAAGATTTCTTTCTCAAATACTTTTTATAATAATTTTTCCATGGATTTGTTTTACACGAATTGTGCTAACTAGTACTTAAAAACAACTTTTTTTTTCCTTAAACATGCAATTGCATGATGTTTTAAACTGTCAAATACATTTCTCAAATCTAAAATGATATTTAACATAATAGTCTGTGATGCATTTAGAATTCATGTACAAAAATCTTTCGGAAACTGTGCAATAAATTATTTTGAAAAAAGGTTGGATTATATTAAATCATTCAGGAAAAAAAAAGAAAACGGTCAGTTACGTTTTTACTGAAAAAGCATGGAGAATATTATTTAAAACATTTAGAATATTCATAATATGTAAATTCAAAAGATCTATGACTTCATATGTACATTGTCTGTACTCTCTGAAACTTTTGTGTCAAAAATTTACTGTAAATAATTGCTAGGAATCATGTGTAGCAAACAATATACAATTTCTCCATATTAGACACAGATAAAACGAAAATGCAAGTAATTGCATGTAGTCTTTAGAAGATTGGAATATATATTTTCGACACATACAATGTATCTGTGAGCCAAGAGGAACAGCAAAAACTGCACCATCTGAGAACAAATTTATGCATCTGAATTATCATTATAGTTTATAGGAAGTGTAAATATATGATGATTTATACATGAAGCTAAACATTGACTTCGAAATATATATATAGAAAAAATCAGTTTGGTGTTCTGAAATACAGGCTATATAATTCTGGTAGTCTGTGGGGTTTTTTTTTAAGTAGCCTTTGTAATGCTTAATTTTATGCATTGATATAATTCCAGATAGCCTAGTTCATACCTGAAAAAACGAATTGTGCGTTTGAACTGTCGACTTTTAAAACGAGTTTAAATAAACATCAATATAAAAATTGTTTGAAATTTAGGTTCCATATATTTTCAAGGCTCTTCTACATATGTTTGTCAGTATTTGCGTGTATAACCTTTTTATGTGAAATATAAGAAGAAAAAAAATCTATAGATACCTAGTTCATACTTACCTTGAATCGTGTTTCTTAAACATGTGCTTGCTCGAAGTAGAGTCTGAACTCATCAAAATTAAATGTTGAACCACTGTTAAATACCATTACACTATGCAATGGTATTGATAAAATCAGCTCATTGCATATAGCAGCATAACATCAGCTTTAGAACGCATAACAAAACGACAAATTAGCGATGACTGAACACATTTCCCAATGGTGGCCTGGACCCGAGTAGGGGGTGAAACTACGGAGATGTGTTTTTGCAGAATGGTCGCTAATCGATTCTGGGGCCCAGTTTTAAAGCTTTGATGCAAACTGTGAGAAACTAAAAATAAAATGAGAGAGTCACTGAATAGGCCCGTCCATGTGTGAAAAGTTTTTTGATTTCATATCTCTCGTTGTGGGGTTTCTATTGTATGGAACGGTTGGATGGCATGAAAGGCATACATGACGTTTGGATTAAAGGTTATCAA
Organism: Heliocidaris tuberculata; assembly: GCA_025618425.1. Taxonomy (NCBI): domain Eukaryota; kingdom Metazoa; phylum Echinodermata; class Echinoidea; order Camarodonta; family Echinometridae; genus Heliocidaris; species Heliocidaris tuberculata. Next base: position 39,604,187 of record CM046842.1, on the reverse strand, counting down.
GTGCTGGAAATGGAACTGCAATTTGTGAGAATTAGCTTGAAAATGTTATGAAGTGCTGAGTTAAAATCGTTTAGTAAATTTGCTGTTTGGACCAGCCAAGCGCAGATAAATGGTGACAATTGCTTCAGCCCTTGTATCATCTAAGATATTGGCCCGTATTCTGAACTCTGGTTTAACTAACACCACGGTCTAAGTGTGGTTTAAACCCAGTCTAAACCTGCCCTTTAAACCAGAGTTTTAGAAAAGCATATTCTGAACTCTCCAGTTTAACATAAATTCCAGTCGATTGTGGTTTAACTTTGTACAGAAATTTAGAGTGGAATTGCGGTCTAAGTCAATTTTAATAAACTCTGGTTTAACTTAGACTAGAGTTTGATTTAAACTGGAGTTCAGAATATGGGCCATAGACTTTAAAGGGAAGCTTGAGTTCTGGGAAAGGTAGAAAATAATTTGTTAGCTTTCTCATTCTTATTGTGTTAGTTTGGAAGATTTTCATAGTAGATATGTCCCCTGAAAAGGACTGCTTTTCAAATGCCCTCACATTCAAAATATGACAAGAAACAGCTGAAATGTTGGGGCCGAACATTTGTGTGTAGTCCCATACACACATTTCTGTGTGCAGTACATGTTGAGTCAATTTCTTATCATTTTGGTGATTCCAAAACCTTACATCATATACCAATTCTTATGTGCTACTGTAATTATAATCAATCTTTCCCGATTGCTTTGAGACAGTTTCTTTCACAATTCAATCTCATGACCAGAAATCAACTTTATCTTTAAGGGTTGCAGTTGGTTTTTAGTTTGAATGCTTAGGGTTGAGGATAAGTATATACATGTAGTGTTTTTGGTCAAGGATTGAAGTTAAGAATTTAGTTGGAGGATATTGACTGCGGAGCAAGTCACCAGCTGGTGCGTGTGTTGTAGAACCAGATTAATTTAAGAAAACTTACATGTTAAAGGGTTCCAAATACCTCACCCTTCTTGCTAATTTTTCCAGTAACTCACAAGTTTTCTATCAAAATTGTATGGACGATATCATGTGCGGTATTTGCTGTTACGTCTGCAAGATTTTCACAGAAGGTTTCCATTCAGTGAGAATGTTATTTCATATATTGTAAGAACTTCCATCTACCTTTAATGTAAATGTGATGGGTAGATCTAGGCTGGTCAATGGGTGCGGTAATGGGAACAAGAGGGGTACAGATCAACCCCTAGTACAGATTAACCCCTCCATGCATGGCTTTGGATTCCCAGCTATAGTAGGATTGATAGTTTTCTATGATGGAATTTGATTTCATTGAAAATTGAAAAGGATTGTTGCTTTGTGCCAATCCATTCAAATTATGACCATCAAAATTTAAATGACCAAGCATAATGCAGAGGAGATGACTGTAGGGCAAATTCCTTTGCTGTGTTTTTGAAGGAAGCTAGTGGGTTCTGAAAAAAACAAACCTGTATGCATATTCATGGAGTTCACTCTCTTCATTTTTCTCCCCCTCCCTCTTTCATTTCATTTTGTAAATTTTCAACTCAAATGATATTCTCTTTCTGTGATAACTTGTATTATTTCCCAATGTACACTGTATTCTTTTATCCAACTTCTGTTTCTTGTCTTATTCTTCGTCCTCTTCCTAGTATCTTCTTCCTCTTCCTAGTATCTTCTTCCTCTTCCTAGTATCTTCTTCCTCTTCCTAGTATCTTCTTCCTCTTCCCGGTATATATTTCAGTACTTAATCTTGATTGAAGATCAGTTTCAAAAAAAAAAAAAAAAAAAAAAAATAGCCTATAGTATTTTGTATCTCTTTTTCCATACCAATATAATTATTGGTTGAAATTTTCAATTCTCCTAAATGTTATTATAGAACAATGAGGGTATAATTATTGTTTGTGTTCCATTGATGTTTTTCCTTCAACATGGGAGTAACCTGACATTTGCTCTGGGTTTTATTTCATCAAAGATATAATAATGTAAATGGTTTAAGGTTAGGGTAGCAATTGAGTTTTAAGTTTAAGGTAAGGGTTAGGATTAAAAAATGTTGAGTATAAGGTAAAGGTTAGGTTTACAAAATGTTGAGTTTTAGGTAAAGGTTAGGATTAAAATATGTTGAGTTTAAGGTAAAAGTTAGGTTTGCAAAATGTTGAGTTTTAAGTTAGAGTTTTAGGTTAGGGTTAGGTTTTCAAAATGTTGAGTTAAGGTAAGGGTTAGGATTAAAAAATGTTGAGTTTAAGGTAAAAGTTAGGTTTGCAAAATGTTGAGTTTTAAGTTAGAGTTTCAGGTTAGGGTTAGGTTTGCAAAATGTTGAGTTTTAGGGAAGGGTTAGGGTTACAAAATGTTGGGGTTTAGTTCAGGTTTATGGTTAGTATTAGGTATAGTGCTTGCTTCAAGGTTGAAGTTACATGTCGGAATTTGATTAGTGTATTATATAGCAGAAGCAATTGTTGTTCAATCATGTGTTGTAGACTTGTAGAAACCTAAACCGTCTTTGGTTTACGTTTCTACAAGTGGCACGTATCTTTGGTTTAGGTTTCTACAAGTGGCACGTATTCTGAAATCCGGTTTAACTTAAACCAGTGACAGTCTAAGTGTGGTTTAAACTTTAAACCCAGTCTAAACCTGCCCTTTAAACCAGAGTTTGAGAAAATCACATTCTGAACTTCGGTTTAACTTAAACTCCAGTTTAATGTGGCTTAACTTTGTACAGAAATTTAGACCGGACTTGCGGTGTAAGTCAGTTTTGATTAAACTTTGGTTTGAATTAGACTGGAGTTTAAGTTCAGAATTCGGGCCAATGTGTTTTGTGGCTAGGATTTAATTTAAGTTTAGGGTAGATTTTTGGTTAGGTTTAATGTTTGGGTTTTTTGTAGGGTTAAAGTGGGGAATTCTGTGTGTGTACATAGGAAATTTACAGCAGAGCAGTTGTTGTTGAATCATTCGTTGTAGAACCTCAAGCTGACCTTGGTTTACACGTTCCAGAAAACTTAGTGTCTACTAAACTCCAAAATCCCATGGTGTCTTTCATACATAAGCCTACGTGTCATGGTCATATCACATGCACAAAAGATCCTACAGAGCAGAGAATTTTCAATCTCTTATTCAATTGAATCTCCCATTCTATTGAGTGAAGAATACGTTTTTTCAACAACCCATCATCACCGACCTGAATCACAGGCTGTTTCATAAAAAAAGATGGTCACTTTAAATGGTTACTTTCATATTATAATAGCCCGCATGCCATGGTCATATTGGATGTATTACACAAATGATCCTGCTGTGCAGAGAAATTTTCAATCTCTTTCATTCAGTTGAATCTCCCATTTTATTGTTTAAAAATATATGCTTTTCATGTTGTTGTTCTCAACAGCCTATTATCACTCTCAGGTACAGGGTGTCCCAAAAGAATGATGGTCACAAGTCATATAAATTACTAGGTAAAGTGCAAGGAAAGTTTGACAGGCTCAGAGAATTTTCCAATGTCTTTCAATCCACAGAATCCCCTATTGTGTAAAGAATGTATTTTTCAACAGCCCATCATCACTTTAATTTTCCCTTGAACAAAAAAAGAAGAAGTTGTAAATAGATAAATGTAGATACCCACATATATATGGGTCGTATGAAAACAAAATTCCAAGATTGAATACTACCTTGCTTTTTGTAAGTCTTCATCAATGAAAGTTTTAAGTGTAAATTTGGTTGAATTCTATAAGAATTTTGTTGTATTCTTACTACCAAAATTAGAAGCAATCTTTTAAATTAAAAAAAAAAGATCTTCAAGTCCTATACCTGTCTCAGCGCTAGAGGGATGTGCGACATGGGCCCCGTTTCATAAAACTTGTTATCAATAACAAGTTACAATAATTGTTATAAGTTACTGAAATCCTTGAATCTGATTGGCTGAGAGCCGGTTTGTCATAGAAATGAGGCAGTTGTTACTGATAACAAGTTTTATGAAACAGGGCCCTGATTTTGATAAGGAGTTTAATTAGGTATTCCAAAGCTTTTAGTGCAACACAAACTAGGAATACATCTGAATTGAAAACTGCTTCTGGGAATAATAATAATAATAATCAAACATTTTTATATAGCGCATTACACATAAGCAAAATTGCATGTCTCTATGCACTTTAGGAGAGGAAAGAAAGGAAAGATGCACTGGGTTCATGATTCTGATTAACTATAAAGTGGTGAAAAGGTATGTCTTTAGAGAATTAATGAAGTTTTCATAGGAATTTATACTTTTCAGATATTCAGGCAACTTGTTCCACAAAAGAGCGGCAGAATGTGTAAAAGACCTTTCCCCGTATGATTTTGTCATTATTTGTGGAACGCAGAGCAGGGACTTGAAACTGGAACGTAACATTCTATCGGGTTTATATGGAGTTAGTACTTCAGAGAGATAAGTAGGAGCCAGCTGATGTAAACATTGGTAGGTTAACATAAGTATTTTAAATTGGATACGGGACTTGATGGGCAACCAGTGTAGATCTCTTAAGACTGGAGTTATTGATTCATGTTTCTTCGTGCGTGTAACAAGTCGGGCTGCAGAATTTTGAAGGAGTTGTAGTCTTTGAATTTGAGAAGAAGGGAGACCAGAAAGCAAACTATTACAGAAATCAAAATGGCACATAACACCTAATATAGTCTTTACTTCTAATAAAAGAACTCAGAGATGGTACATGAAGATTGAAAGGAGAGCATTATTTTTGGATCGACTCCGACTGCCACACCAGAAAACCCTAGACATTGTCTCCGGATGGTTGGCCACAAAAGTGCAAGTTAATATCCTGGTTGGTTGACCCTCGAAATGCAATGGAGTGTGACCGCATTGCCATTGCTGTGACACAATAGTGGGCTGGTCCATTGAGCCTTGTGGGGGAGGTAGTAATTAGTTTTACTTGGATGTGCATGGTCACCACAATACTCTACCTGTAATTTGAGATCGAATCTCTTTCTAACCTCAAGCATTTGCAAATATTTAATTCATTTGATGGGAAGAATGTAATTGGAATGTAACTTGTTGAATTTTTTTTTTCTTATTGTTCCACTTTGATGAAAAGATACATGCGTCAGATATTATTCTGTTTCATCTTTGATTTTCAATGAATTTTAGGGTAATGTCTGATATCTCTCTCGGTGCCGAAACACACTTCGCTGTATTGCAGTCTCCTTCACATTCATACAAATCCATTCACAAGCTGCTATCCCATTCTTTTTACCCATTCTGGTAGCATGTGAGAAATTAAATCATCTCCCATTTTATATTCCTCACAACTTAGAATTGGTAGTATCTTTCCATTCATCTGCTAAAATAGAAGAAATCTGACAATTTTTTTTTTTTTTTTTTTTTTTTTTTTTTTGGGGGGGGGGTCCCATATCTACAGATTGTTTTGTGTTATGTGTTTAGCTTACAAGTAATTATTTTCCAAAGTATTTCAAGTTATTAAGAATTATTGCATGACAATATAAATGGGCTGGTTAAAGGGAAATCAAACCTTAATAGCAAGTTGCTTTGAAAGAAAGAGGAAAATTCAGAGAAGCAGATTGGTGAAAGTTTGAACGAAATCGGACAAGCAATAAGAAAGTTATGAATTTTTGAAAGTTGTAATCACTATGCATATGGGAATTTCAAATTGGCCGAATAGGTAATGTCAGTGTGATGTAGCTGTGGACAACTCCCCCATTCGCTCTAACACACAAAATGACTAAAATGTCACTTTTTTCAAAATGCATTACTCAGTAGGATCTTTTCGCTCATGAGGACCTATAACAATATGCTCTCTCCAATATACTTTGAGTACTGCCCTGAGGGTAAAAGCGCCTCGAAGAAAACCGCAAATTAATGATATTTTTGTGTACGACAAATGGGAGAGTTGTCCACAAAAATGTCACAATTGACTCACCAAATTGCCAATTTGAAATTCGCATAGATGTAGTGATCTCATTTTTCAAACATCCATAACTTTCTTAATCCTTGTCCGATTTCTTTCAAACTTTCACCATCTTGTTTTTCTTATTTTTCTGCTTTCACACAAATCATCTTATTACCAAGGTTGGATTGCCCTTTAAGTATGCAGTGAAGTGAAAAAATACTTAATACATGTATAGAAATTCCAATTATTTTTTATAAAATAAATGATTAATTTAATCAGGAGTGTGTGGGATGGGAGGGAGGGGGGGGGTGGTTACACACGTGTTTGACAATCCAGGTTGTATGAGGCTGTCAAACAAGTTATAGTTTTATCTTTGGCTGAACCATTTACATATTTACATATAAGATTCATCATTCCAAAAGTATTTCCTCTCATTTCCTTGTTCCAATTTTGATATTGAAAAAGGAAGGGAAGAAAAAAAAAGTGTGTGAACAAGTTGTCAAAAGAAACCGCTCAGTATGAAATCCTGGATATTTCTGTTTTCAAAATGAAGACCTTAAAAATTGTTTTTTTGAAGTTTGGACGATATGATTGATGATATTGAATTAGATATCAAATTCCTCAGTAAAAGTTGCATGTGTTTGTTTGGGCTCAGTTAGTTTTGAAACAAAAGGAAGAAAACAAATTTTTCGTGATCAAAAACTGGGACAGATACGTTGTACATTAAAGGAGAATGAAACCCGGGGGAAAAATCAACTTTACTGAAAGGAGATAATAGAGAGAAGAAATTTTTTAAAAATTCCATCAAAATCGGTTAAGAAATGAGAAAGTTAGGAAAGTTTAAAAAGTCTCAATTTACTTTCTGTGGTGATTCTCAAATTGGCAATGTTGCTTCAAAGTGACAGGTTTTAGTAGTACAACTCTCCATATGTTTTGTACACAAAATTTCATATTTTCTCCATTATCTCTTAAGAGGCTACTTGTCTTTTTGTGAACTCAACATATGTTGTGTCAAATACATTTTCCTATGATACTGTATATCTTGCACCTTAAGAGATAATGGGAAAAATATGAAATTTTGTGTACAAAACATATGGAGAGTTGTACTACTAAACCTGTCACTTTGCAGCAACATTGCCAATTTGAGGATCACCATAGAAAGTAAATGGAGACTTTTCAAACTTTCATGACTTACTCATTTGTTAACCGATTTTGATGGAACTTTTTTATGTTGATTCTCTCTATACTCTCTTTTCATTAAAATTGATTTTTCCTCAGGGTTTCATTCTCCTTTAATTATGGTGCTCCGAATTTAACTTAGTTTACCAAGGTCAGATTGAATCTATTATAGAAGATATGAAATAGACCTGAGTAATTCAATGAAAGATATTTTTAAAAGTTTATTTGATATTCAGAATAGATTGAGGAAATCAACTTTAAGTCCTTGACTTTCTCTCATCAGGGCCCTGTTTCATAAAACTTGTCATCAATGACAAGTTGCAGTAACTGTTATAAGCTACTGAAATCCTTACATCTGATTGGCTGAGAGCAAATTTGTCAGTAAAAATCACCGACAAGACACTTGATGAAATGCCCCTCAGAACTTTTGTTGACCTATACTTAGACAGATAACACTCCTAAACATGTATTTCATCAAGGTCATATTAAACTCATAATTTATGCTATCAAATTAAACATTGAATAATGACATAAAGGGTGTTTGTTTGACTTTGGTTAATTGGGGTAAAAAGAGGAGGGGAGTTTCTATAGAAGGTTGTTTTGCAGCATTCCAGTCCCTCTCTGCTTAGGTGACCAAGTGGGAAGCTATTTCCCCCACCCACAATAAAGTGCACTGGTCCGTGGGTGATGCCTTTGTCCTGTGTCAAGGATAGCTGTAGCTGGAAGGTTCCATTGTGCAATACGGGGGTCATGGATGAGGAATCATAGACAGCTGATTTATGTGATTGTTGATTTAGACAACATGATGGAAAGATAGAGAAGCTTGTTGCGACTTGCAAGTGCATTATTAGTTCAGAGCATATGAGCCTACATGTACAGTGTGTAAATTCACTATTAAAAGTAAGGTTGAGTTCTTGGAACATTGAAAAATTAATTTGTGAGCTTTCTCATTCCTTTTATGTAAGTTTGGAAGAACATCATAGTCGAAATGTCCCCTGAAAAAGATTGCTCTTCAAATTAATGCTTCCATATTTGAAATATGATGAGGAATATGTGAAGTGTTTGGGCCGAACATTCCTTCCACATGTGTGTGTAGTCCCATTTGGGCATAGTTTATTCTTGTCAGTTTTGTTTTTGTTCTTTGAGTATCTTGAGTCTCTGCCATGAAGCCTTGGGCATAACCTAACCTTTTCAGTCTCTGGCTGTGTGAGGAACAGTAATACAGAGTCAATTAAGTGCAGTCTCCATAGTCTTACAGTTCAGACCCTCAGTTATGGGTTATGACTGACAAGGGTTTGTACCTGCAAACTAATACAGGAACTTAATCAAGCTGGAAGACTTTAAACTATAGAGGGAGACATTCAAAATCATTCTTTCTGCTATTTGAGTGGATCTATTTACTGCATACAGTGTGTTACTATAATTCTTAAGATGATGAGCTGAATCTTTTCTTTATTTCTCATCCATTATCTTTTTTTTCCCAGAAAGAGGAGTTCTGATCCAGTCTTAATGGGATTTAGGTTCCTTATTTTGTATTTGTCCTGAAATATAAACAACAAACCCTCAATATTATTTCCTTGATATTTTTTATCTTTTCCTGCAACAGAAAGAGAAATATCACACTCACTTAGCTGTGCTGTACCTAGACCAAGTCCTGAAGATGAAAGCCAGCCCAGAGTCGGTCCCTCGGTTAGACCTAGACCTGGCCCGGTCCAAGCTCCGTCACCTGCTACAGGAGTCCTCTATCTACCGAGTTCAGCTTATACTTGGGAAGGTGAAAGAGACGGATATGTATGCTGAATGTGCAATACTCTATGGAAAGGTACGTGTATGTACACCTTCGTAAGCATTACATGGTCATTGTGGCCTGTGCATACCTCATGACTAGACTAGAAGTGGACTTTGAAAGAAATTGCAAAAGTATGCGATACCGAAGTCTAAATAATTGTAAACTGTCTCTGACTGAGGTAAAAAAGGTTCATGTATATATTAACATCATCACCAGCATCATAATCATCATCATCATCATCATCATCTTTATAATCAGCACCATCATCAACTTCCTCATCGCCAATGTCATCATCATCATCATCCCCATCATCACCACCATCAGTATCTCAGTGCCCTTGTGTGAAAGATGTTATGCATTAATGTCTTCTACTACTTTGACTTCTCCATCGTCATCATCATCATTTCATCCCAGTATAGCATCCAGTGTGAGCTGCAACAGGGATTATTTCAACAAGTAACAAGTAATCATCGCAATCATCACTTTGCTCTCTTTTGAAATTTGTTTCTGTCACACGTTTCTATCCCTTCCCTACCCCTTAGCTTGAGGAGCACGACAAAGCCCTTCGGATCCTGGTCCACAAGCTCCAGGACTATGGAGCAGCAGAGAACTACTGTGTGCTCAACTCCAAGGACCAGGACCAGGCCTACAGGAGAAGACTGTTCCAGCTCCTGCTCACAGTGTACCTGGACCCAATGGAAGGGTAGGTCCTGATAGCAAATATGTCCATGCCAATGACTTGAGGCGATATTTCATTTATTATGCCTCTACCCTCAGAAGCTGGTGCCACAGGCATTATGTTTCTGTGGTGTCCTTCAGTATGTGTACATGTACATCCATCAGTCTGTCTTGCTTTCTTGTTATTGTGGTATTTCAGGAATTATTTCAACTATGATCTTCATACTTGGTCACCATAGGGAGACAATCTGATTTTGACCTAAGTACCTGTCGGTCAAGGGTCAAAAGTCGTAGAGGTCATTTTCCATGAAATTCAGTGTTCTTAGCCTCCTTTAAATCATATTTTAAAAACCTTATGATCAATGAATTTCAAAACTTGGTGCTATATGTATCACCATATAGAGACAAATAAATTAGATTTGAGGGTTTTTAGGTCAAAGGTCAAAAGCCATGTGTATAGATTAATTTTAGCTTTCATTTGTTTAATACTCTATTTGTGGAGAAAAACAAAAAATATCATATTGATCAGCGTTGTATTACAAGTATCTTGTCATTTATCAAGTAAAATCAAAGAAATCTGACCAAAAAAAAATTTGAAGGGCTTACGAAAACTGTACATAGGTTTTAATGATATTTATAATAATCTTCTGCATTTATATAGTGCCTAATACATCCAGGTTGTCTCTAAGCGCTTTACAGACATATTATTGTCCCCGCCGAACGACTATGAAACGGGCTCCGTACGTGTGTGTGTGTGTGTGTGTGTGTGTGTGTGTGTATGTGCGCCCATTTAAAGCGATGACATAGGCATGAACTTTACATTCGGACCGATGACACACAGCGAACCGATGACGTCATCGGTTTGCAGACCTGCGCAGTTAGACCCAAATTACATGCTTTTGCATATAGGGGTAGGTCATCAGTTAGTGTTACGCGAACAAGTCGTCAGTTGTATAGAAAAATTTCAGACGGGTCATCGGTTATGCGGTCAAATTCTAGGTTGTAAAAGATGTCATCGGTTATTATGCGCGCACAGGTACGTGTGTGTGTGTGTGTGTGTGTGTGTCCGTCCGTCCGTCCGTCCGTCCGTCTGTCCGTGTGTGCTCAAATGTTAGAAAATGCTACTTCTCCGTCATTTCTTGGCCGATTTTGATTCCGATTGTTTTATCTGATAGGGCTGGGTGGGGGCTTCCAAACTTCTACACAGAATTTTGAAATTCATTAATTATGCAAATTTATGCAAGTTTATTCAAAATCGACGAAAAATGCTACTTCTCCTCTATTTCACATCGGATTTTGATTCCGATTGTTTTATCTGATAGGGCTGGGTGGGGGCTTCCAAACTTCTACACAGAATTTTGAAATTCAATAATTATGCAAATTTATGCAAGTTTATTCAAAATCGACGAAAAATGCTACTTCTCCTCTATTTCACATCGGATTTTGATTCCGATTGTTTTATCTGATAGGGCTGGGTGGGGGCTTCCAAACTTCTACACAGAATTTTGAAATTCAATAATTATGCAAATTTATGCAAATTTATTCAAAATCGACGAAAAATGCTACTTCTCCTCTATTTCACATCGGAATTAAATTCCGATTGTTTTATCTGATAGGGCTGGGTGGGGGCTTTCAAACTTCTACACAGAATTCGAGCGATCGCCAATAGGGTAAAAATGCCCGGATGTACCGTTTTTGGCGAATTCTCATTCAACTTCCGGGACCTGTGTACTTCCGGTGTATACGGATGCTAAGTTACAGTAACCGTGGTACACACTTCAGGAATTTTTCTTCAAACTTATCTAATAAAAGTTAAGGTAATCGTAGAATTGTCATGGCGAGCGTTTCTCAAGACTTCAAGAATATGACCGTTCTGCAGCTGAAAGCTTTTCTGACAGAAAGAGGCATTCCATGCAACGGAAAACGCAAACTCGAATTGGAATTGCTAGTACGGAGAGCCGCTGAATGTTACAGCGTTATTGATCCTTGCGACCGGGAGGCGTCCGGCAGAAAGCGACGACGGGTGCCCGCTGCGGACGGCTCTGTTCGAGACTTAAATGACAAAGCCGTATCTTGGAAAGCTGATTTGAGAGGTTATGCACGGCCGCCGGGTCATTCACCGACCGGTCAGATTCCGGAAGTAACTAGGTCACAAAAGCTGTCCCACATTGCATAGCAAACGCACCCCGATACCTGCATCCGGGCATTTTTACCCTATTGGCGATCGCTCGAAATTTTGAAATTCATTAATTATGCAAATTTATGCAAATTTATTCAAAATTGACGAAAAATGCTACTTCTCCTCTATTTCACATCGGATTTTGATTCCGATTGTTTTATCTGATAGGGCTGGGTGGGGGCTTTCAAACTTCTACACAGAATTTTGAAATTCTTTAATTATGCAAATTTATGCAAATTTATTCAAAATTGACGAAAAATGCTACTTCTCCTCTATTTCACATCGGATTTTGATTCCGATTGTTTTATCTGATAGGGCTGGGTGGGGGCTTCCAAACTTCTACCCAGAATTTTGAAATTCATTATTCATGCAAATTTATGCAAATTTATTCAAAATGGCTGAAGGTTCATAATGTTTTCATGTTTTATATTTCAGTTGTATACATGCATTGTTGGTTTTCTCTTCTTTTGCATGCAGTAACATTATTATTTTATTCACTAAAGTTTTTCACTGAAGTTTTAAGGTTCAGGCTAGTTAATTTCCACAGATCTGCACTTCCGGCGGGGACATTTATTACGCATTGCGTAATTTACTCATTCACTTGTTACTCCGGTCATCGGATTCATGGCTTGCCTGCACACAGACAATGTATGCACCTTCTCCACTCCCTGGGGAGCATTCCAGCCATGCGCCTTTTTACAGATGCTCACAGTGCTGATCAATCCACAGTGACTGTCGCATCCTACCGGGTACCCATTTAACACCTGGGTGGAGAGAAGCAATGTAGATAAAATGTCTTGCTGAAGGACATAAATGGCGAGTCGGGGATCGAACCCACGACCTTCGCTTCTCCAGTCCAGTGTTTAAACCACTTGACTATGAGTGTTATAGTTTTCAGAACTCTAGATTGTTTTTGTCACTCACATTGATACAGGAAAAAAGATTCTCTCCTGGGGCCTGCTATGAATCTACTGAACAGCCCAGATGCTGACTTTGATACTGTCAGGGTAAGTTCAAATGAAATTCTGGGCCCTGTTTCATAAAACTAGTTATAAATAACAAGTTACAGTGAGTGTTACAAGCTACTGAAATCCTTGAATCTGATTGGCTGAGTGCAAATTTGTCATAGAAATTGGCAGTTGCCAGTGGCGCAAATCCATTTTGACATTTTTTTTTTTTTTGGGGGGGGGGACATTCGCCTCCAAAATTCTCTGACAAGCAAAAAAAAAAAAAAAAGGTTATTCAAAAAAGGAGGGCGGGGGGGACATTTGCCTATCTTCAAAAAGATGGGGGGGGACAGGGGGACATGTCCCCCCCCCCCCCCCCCATCTTTTGGGGATTTTTGGGGATTTGTGCCCATGGCAGTTGCCATTGATACCAAGTTTTATGAAACGGGGACCTGATCATTTATCAGAATTTTTAAAAACTTGTCACTGATCTGTTTCTGTAAACCATTTTGATATCTGGATGGCCTTCCCCTTTAAAGGGATAGTCCACCCTGATTACATGTACAAGTTGGCTTTAAAAGAAGCAGAAAAATTGAAGAAACAGATCGTTGAAAGTTTGAGCAAAATCCAATAAGAAGTAAGAAAGTTATGAATTTTTGAAGTTGTAATCAATGAGACACAAACTGGCAACTCCATGACGTATCTTGCGAGCTTCTCTCCCATTTGCTCAATACAGAAAATTTCATAAATTTTAATTTTCTTAGTTTTTGATGAAGAAATGTATTTGTTTCATACAGGTTTTGTGTAAAAACATATGAGCAGTTATTATATCTAAGGTGCATGTATGATTGAATATTTCCTTTAGAGAAAATGGAAATTCATGATTTTTGGGGTACAGGGCAAATGAGAGAAGAGCTTGCAAGATACGTCACGGAGTTGCCAATTTGTGTCTGATTGATTACCACTTCAAAAATTCATAACTTTCTTATTTCTTATTGGATTTTGCTCAACCTTCACTGATCTGTTTCTTTAATTTTTCTGCTTCTTTTAAAACCAACTTGTCATCATGGTGAACTATCCCTTTAAAGGGAAAGTTGAGTTCTGAGAAATTTAAAAAAATAATTTGATTTTTCATTCTTTTTATGTTTATTTCAAACTTTCATTTTTTTGTTTCTCTTAATTTCTGCTTTTATTAAAATCAATTTGATATCAGAGTGGACTTTACCTTTAAGCCCTATTTAGATATCGATAATACATGTATGTTTATGATAATAGGCATTTGTATGGCAACATCTATATGGAACTTCTAATATCTATTCAAAGGCACAAAAGGAAAAACAGATGAAATGAGAGTCAAGATAAATGTCATGTCCTTGCGTCAATTATTCCTGATATACATAAGTTTTGCTCTTAGATTTGAAAATTTATGAGGATGTTTTAATTCTGTACTCTTATGGTAATTTTGTTCTATTCGTTTATTTCATGTTTCCTGTCTCCTTTCAACAGGTTCTTCAACTCCTTCCTGAGACCTGGTCAGTTGGGCTCATCTCACGTTTCCTCTCCCAGTCAATCCGCTCCAGCACCCACGGGAGTCGCATGTCACGCGTAGAACACACCCTGACGCGCAGCGAGAACCTGCACCTACGCGGAGAAATTGTCCACAATAGCCGCTGCCTCATCCCAATGACCGAGGATCGAACGTGTCAGGTGTGTCAGCGGCCATTCAGCGAGCCGACGTTCGTCCGGTATCCAAACGGTGTCATCACGCATACGCAGTGCGCGAGGAATAAAGCGGTTTGTCCGGTGACGGGGCGGTTGTTCAGCACACGCAAGGACTCAACATGATAAAGAATTGATGTTTAAATGCATGACCTGAACACAGGGCTTTCTAATCTTGATCTTTGAACTTTGAACTATGAACTACATGAAGACAGGCTCCAAGGCAGGAATTCGTTTACCCTTTGTCCAAACTGAGTGAAATATGACCTTTCACCATCCTAGAGGGTTCATTGAGAGGACCAAAGCAATTTTTCATGTTGAAAGTATGCATTGACATATCTGTTACCCTCGTCTGTATCCATGTCAGAGAGAAGATACACTTGGTTGTTGTTTTTTTTCTTATTATCACCGGGGCAGCATTCACCGACATCCCATTGAAAACCATGACGTCATTAAAGACATTTAGGCAGTTTACAGTGCGTCAAAGTTTCCTCGTATAGTTACTGGGTGCTGGCCAATTATTGACATAGTGAACTGTAGAAACACAAGGTGACCTTGTGAATGGAATTGGCCACTTTAGAAAGGTAGTCTTTGTAGATTTTCTCCCTAACAGATGAAAAAAGAAATGCCAATGATGAGTGTTGGCCTTTATAGAAAGGGCCACGACAGATAGGGTGATGAAACATTTACTCTAGTGACATTTGTTTCAGGCTTTATTCTGTCAAAAGATGAAGGGCTTGGCTTTAGATTGAGACTGGGTTTTGGCCTAGGATAGGGTTAGGGGTTAGTTACAGTGTTGAGTCTAAGGTTGGAGTTTGGATTCAGATTCAGATTAGTGCTAGAAATTAACCACATACTGTAGCAAATGTCACCAGATCATGTGTATGTCAATAAATCTGATAGACAGCTTGCCTCTGTAGAGAGCTGGCCTCTTTGACCACTTTGATGCCCTGGGGCGGCAAATCGCGGCCAGGCATTCGATCATCCAAACGTTTGGTTTAGACTCAAAATGGCTAGGTACAATTTTCTTTCTGAAACCTTAATAGGTTCATGTACCTTCACCATGAGATTTATTCTTATGAGATTTTTTCTCATCTAATCTTTTTTATTCTTAATTTACAAATGAAACGAAAGTTCCTTTGTAAAAAATTTGCTCAAAAACTTGGTGGCACCTCTGTACTACCAACACATTAACACTCAAATTCCGAAGGGGTTTCATTCCTGGGGCGGTATTCTGAAAACTATGTTAACTTCTATGTTAATACCCTTGACATACATGTGCCTCTAAATCGGTATTCTGAAAATTATGTTAAGGGTATGTTATCTTTTTTTAAGGTTACGCCCCCAACATGCCCATTTATCATTGATACTCCAATCATAATCACTGTTAAAATGTACTCTTAGCCAATCATGCTTCTCGTGTGATCGCGCCTACTAGTATGTCAAATATGGCGCACATTTATTGAGTTATTATCATTTCATACGCACTACCTTTCTTGCGAAAGTGTCCATAAAAAACTACTTTATTCCTTTCTTTTTTAGGTTTTCTATGTCTGTTTCACGTTCAAAAGTTATAGATTCGCAGAATGATTATGATAGTTATCACAGAAACCAAATCAGAAAAACACAGAAAAGAAAATATCTTCTGCATTTTATGTATAGATATACTGATGTATCATATTTAAAAGACCCCTAGACCAATGTTACGTTTTATGTTAACTTCTATGTTATCTTTAGGTTAAAAGAGGTTTTAGAATACCAAAGCAATGTTAACTACTATGTAAAGTCTGTGCATGAGGCTTGTGTAAAGTTAGACTTATGCGCGCTGCATCTTCCCGCCCAAAACTCTGTTAACATAGTTTTGCACTTGACAGTTTTCAGAATACCCATTATGTTAGCTTAACATACTTTTCACGCTAACATACTGTACTGTAGCTTTTATAATACCACCCCTGATCTTATCTGATTAAAGTGCAATTTAAGTAAGCATTAAGCCCACATGATGTGCGTTTTTATTATTGACCAAATATTTACGTTATAATGTCTAATTTTGTATTCCATCATTGTAAGTTGATGATGATTCACAGCATTTGTATGGCTCCATATTTCTGTTAAGAACATTCAAAGGTGCAGGCTCTGATCCTTCAAATAAAGTCATTATTTACACACCTGCTGAAATAGGTATGAAATAGTCCTATAATATATGACTTCATAATAATTTTTGGGATCGTCGATACAGGTGCCTGTGTTTCATAGGCTTTTTCTGTAACATTCTTTGAAACCTACCTGTAGGGAAATGAAAAAAATTCAGCAAAAATATATAGGCGACTTCAAACTCTTGTGAAGCATTTGTAAGACCTGTAACAAAAACATACACCATTTAAAGGGCCATATAAAGCTCTGATTTTCTATATTTTGTTAGAAAGCCAACGATCTGAGTATGCTGATTAAAATTCATGTACCAGTATACTGATGTTTTGTTTTTTTCTCCCTTCTTCTTTAGATATTTATTTAGGGATAGGCACACGGTTTTTAGGGTGCAAAAAAGGTTATGTACATTGTACACTCATAAACATTTATTACATATAAATCTTATGTTTGTTTTATCATTTGATTTTCATGCAACTCAATATGTACAATGTACATGTAGTAATGTAAACTCTGTAACATAGTATATATTCATACTGCTGGGAAATTATGGGATTTTATTGTAAGATTATAGACATAATGATACAATTAAAGACTGCTGTACTCTGTACCTGGAAAGTGTCTGTGTATGTTTATTGTTACTTTCTGTGATGTTATTTATGTTTCTCTAGTGGGAGGTCTATATATCACTCATTTCCGCAGACCCTGGTCCCAAGTTATTTCAGACAAGCGATGAGAAAATTATTAATTTTTGAAAGTAGTAATCACTATACATATGGGAATTTGAAATTGGCCGAATAGGTAATGTCCCTGTGATGTAGTGGCAGACAACTCACGCATTTGCTCCAACACAAAAAAATGACTGAAATTTCATTTTTTGTCAAAATGTATCACTCTGTAGGATCTTTTTCTCTCATGAGGACCTATAACAATATGCTATCTACAATATATTTTGAGTACTGCCCCAAGGGTAAAGGCACTTCAGAGAAAACCGCAAATTGATATTTTTGTGTATGACAAACAGGAGAGTTGTCCGCAAGTATGTGACAATCAACTCACCAAATTGCTAATTTAAGATTCGCATAGTTTTAGTAATCTCATTTTTTCAGACATTCATAACTTTCTTTGTCTGAATTCTTTCCCTCAAACTTCCTCTACACTGTTCCTCTCATTTTTCTACCTTCAAATAAAGCAACTTATTACAAAGGATGGATTGCCCTTTAAATGTCAAGTAACTTTGAGAGAAAGCAGAAAAATTGAAGAGACTGATTAGTGAAAGTTATAACAAAATCAAGTAAACCGTAAGAAAGTTATGAATCTGAAATTTGAAATCACTATGCATGGCCATGCATGGCCATGTATGAATTTTGAATTGGTGAACTGGCAATATCTCTGTAATGTAATGTCAGACAACTCCCATTTGCTGCTACACACAAAATGTTCAAAGTGTTACTTTCTAGATTTTCTTGAACTTGGCCCGTATTCAATTCATTACTTAAGTACGAAAGACAAATTGTACATTGTGAATGTATTTTGTACTTGTTTTCAGCTTAGATAAAGTTCTTTTAAAAGCAACATTAGGAATTTAAAGTTGAATCTTTTGTGGTGGAACCTCATCAGAAACATCCCCATTCTGAAAAATGTAACAAAAAAGAGGTCATTAGCTCTTTACATGCATGTTTGTACTTATTAGACTAAAAAAAGAAACAAAAATGACAAAAAGGGAAATGCTATCACCCTCATCCCCTTAAACAGGTCTCTGGGTGTATGCCTTAAAAAAAAAAAAAAAATTCTTGGACAAAAAAGAACTCAGACAACGAACACAAGAAATCATTTGATTCATATTTTGTTTTATTATCAGAGCGATGAAAAGGAAGCAATTAAAAACCTAATAATGGATGAAACGACAAAGAAAAGAGATTCAATACAAACTCTTGGAAAATTTAACATATTTCATGATTTTTCTCTGTACAACTACAGTACATTCAAAGTGCAATAAAAAGTTCCAAGAAAAACAGCAAAATTACTCATAAATGTCAGCAAATGTACGAAAGATACAAATTACGAACCTAGGATCACGTATGTGCAAGTATAATTGTACAAGCTCTTTTTTCCTTTGACATAATAACAAAATAAAATGCATTTATAACATATTTGTAAACTTATTTACAGCAATAATTTCCTCTTTTCAAACTAATCACTATACACATGTGGAAAAATTTACTTCAAATATTTGACAAATATATATGCATAATGCACCAATTTTTGAGAAAAGTTTTCTACATGAATCTATAAGCTAAACGCAAGCAATACATAGCATTGCGTAAATCTGTGTATATATATATGCGAATATGTAATGTATATTTTTGATATATCTGTTTTAGGACTAAAAACAATAAGTGCATGAAATGATACTTTTGATCAAACTCAGTACATCTTATAACATCCATTGAGAACTAGAAGGCATTAACCTAATATTCTTTAATACAGAGTTAATGCCCTTCTGCCTCACAACAGACAATATTTTGTAAAACACACTATTAGGTACAAATGTTCTAGCTATTTCAATCGCTCACGAATAACGTATCTCCTTCTCACCTGATCAGTTAACTAGAGATTTGCGTAAATAACTTTGATTCAGCTGTGTACATCAATTTCACCCAAACTCTGAAATCAATTACATACTACATGTATACTAGTTCCTTTCCACAAGATGAACCATCTTTATAAAGGTCACTAGTAAATGCCACCATCTGGAGAGACCCTATTTCAAGCAATATAAATGTACAGATTAGAATACAAATTTGGTCCTAAATCATGCACGTTCAAACATATATTTTCGATCATCAGACAGTACAGCTAGCAAAGGAATAAGAAATTTAGGTAAATTTGAAGAGATCTTGGTGGAAAATAGTGACCATCACAAAGAAGGTTTTTTTTTTCTTTCCTAATCTTTATGAATGATCTTTGTCATTGTTCATCTTATTAAAGAAAAACCTTGTTCCATGACACCTGCGTTACACCACGTATCTTTACAATTTGAGAATGCCTAATGACTGCCTTTCCTTTATCATCAATTTTCAGGTGGTTCAAACTGTTCAGAGTTGGAAGAAATAGAATATTTTTATTCATTCCCACACCCAAATTCACATTATTGCAATTCTTTATGATGACCCATGCATACTATTTACATGTACTCTAAAGGATGGATTGTGCACCCCATAAAAAGCACAAGCAGTCGTATTTTAGAACTTGGGCTTAGTTTACCAAACTCAAATTCTTCAAATGACCAAGTTCTAAGTAATTACGATGACCTATCCACACTAACGTGTACTCCAATGCAAATAGCTTGAGGGGTTGGGCACCACGTAAAAAGCACAATTAGTTGTACTTAGAACAGGCTTAGTTTACCAAACTCAAATCCTGCTACATAGATACGAACTGATACGACAAACATAAGGTACTGAAGAATAGTATGTAAGACACTAATGTAAAAGCGTTAAAACCTTCTCACAATTCACACACAATTATTCATGCATAATTCCAAGGCAATTGTACGATTTCAAGTCTTATACATGTAGGAATTTATTTACTGCCCCCAGCCTTCACAAACCATGTGATGTTTAATGAGAGATTTAGAAAATTATGTACAGCAGCATATATGTGCCAAAGTGATCTTATACCCCTATCAGATTGCCGAAGCACTTTTCATTCTGCTATTGATTCCGCTGTCGTTCCGCCTTCCTTTGAAGCACATCGCATCACTTTACTTTCACATCAAGCACGAGATACTGCTATATTGAAAGCGGAAGTATTTCATCTGCACAATGCATTATATTGGAGCCCTTCATTCCGCTCTTCACATCAAAAACCAAAGCATTATCAATTCCACTTTTGGCTAGATAGTGCTTTCAAAACCACCTCTCGAGGTAGTCAAGGACCTCCCACCTCGGTAGCGGAATATCCGACTCACTTCCCTTTCACATCAAAGCATTATCTAGCCAAAGCGCTTTTGATTCCGCCATACTGGCTCAATATGAAAGGGGTATAAGATTGCTACATTGGAACTATTTGTATTTGTATAAATTGGCATGTCTATTTCAAATTCAACATGATCTCTTAAAAGATTATTGAACATATAGAATTTACTACAATAATCTGCAGACATCCCAAATGTCTGTATATCTCTGTATGCAGTAAAACATTTCAAGCATTCTCAATTTTTCTTTGCATTTCTTCTTTGAAACTCGTACTTTTCACATAAACCACTGCTCTGTACATATGCACCTTAAAACATCAACACAAACTGCTGATTTCAAAAAGTAAATTCCTTTTTTAATCCATCATGATGATAAACAACAACTCTTATGCGTTGAAACAGTCACTATCATTTTTTTAAAACTTGTACATCTACTAACAAAAATACATGTACATGTACTTTATGACACACTCTGCTTTTAACAATAGTACTCAATTTTAAACAAAGAAATATTAAATTTATAAAATTATTCTATGCAATGCTAACAAAGAGTGAAGGGAAGAAAAATGAGAAATAAAGGTGAAAAAAAATCAGTACTTTTTACAATAATTCATTCAAGTCTCGATTTGTAGAAAAATATCTATATATTCTTGTATCATCATGAACAGTTTTACTTGCAATCAAAACATGAATTCTTTGTAATACAATCACACTAAAATTGACTTCCATGTTTATTTCAAGAATTTCTTTATACAAAATCAGTACAGATTATCCTTTTCTATTGCCCACAAAGTGCTCTAGGATTTCATTTACACGTGCTTTGATATTCTGTATTAAAATACTATTGCTTCTATACTAATAGCTAAAATATACTAAGAACGGTTCATCAAATTATAAAGATACGTCTGCCAAGTACCTAAATACATACAGAACAATCACAAGACACTGTGAACTATCAGGTTTGGTGTTAGTGTATGGTGTTACGCTGGGAAATATAAGACACTGTAATTTCAGGTTCGTTGTTTGTGTCTGGAGTTAGGCTGGGTGCTATTTGACACAGTGGAAGCAAAGCGCAGAGTCTACACCAAGTCAATGAAAATGGTAGAGCTGACATGAAGTGGAAGTGCAACAAATGGCATCTTTACATTGTTTTCAACACAGGGTGCTAACATGTTAAGTCCCAACTGACGCAACACTGAATTTTCACAATTTACGAAAGTTTCTTTCTGCGAAAATGGCTTTCGTTTGTAACTCTATCCTGCCGAGAAGCCTGCATGATTTATCTCATGGAGGTCATAAAAAAAAATACAACAGCGCCATCTATCAGCAGGTACATGTATCAAAAATTATGTGTGTACACGTATATCTACAGCATATATAAACATTACGATGAGTTACGCAAATAATGAATTCAGAAAGACTAAGCGAACTATAATTTCAAACAAAACTTGAGGTGAAGTAGAAAGGAATGATATTTTTTGACACAGAATCATGCTTATTTCATTGCCGTTTTACAAGGTACTGCTTGACAAAATAAAAATGGAAGTCATCAAATGCTACAAGTTACATGTATGCCAGTGAATATTTCCAATGCTGAGTCAAAAAATCCAAGAGATAAAGTCTGGAAACTAAAGTGCAAATCGCAAGAAGAATCAATTTTTCAAATAGCTGCTGGCGGACAATTTTCCACTCACAAATATCGAACATAATAATCCTAAAGATACTCTACTTGAAATATATACAGCTTAATTAAGAAATAGAGACAGAATATCTACGAAAATAGTCAGATTTTGCTGCATGTCGATTCAGTTTATGTCAACCTCAAAATAATCGAGAAATCCTGATGCATTCAAGTTGTCTAATAAGGCTATGCAAGGAAACAGTCAAAGTGGCCACTATAAACAAATGGCCTATAGATGTATGAAGGAGGCCACTATGATGGATATAAAATTGGATATCAGAATTAGCTTGTTTCTTCTCCACTAACCTAATGAGGAATAATTTTTTCTTTTGTTTTTGTTTTTGTTTTTTTTTTGGGGGGGGGGGGGAAGGGGTCAAACAAATTTGTCCTTGGATCAGTTGTTGCTAGATCAGACACACCTTGGATAAGCATTTCAGATTGCCATAAGCAAACTTTAACCCAAATTTGAGTTTATTTCATACCCCAGTGTCTCAAACCCGAACAATAATCGACCTATCTTGGACACTGGGGTCTTTGGGGGGTTAAAAGTAACGCTTTGTTTGGTCTATTATCGGTCTGGTATCAATCACGTCAGTGCAATTTGGGTGTCAATGATGACCAATTCAGTACCTACATGTACCACATATATGTATCTTTGGATAAAATATATCATAACATATCGATCATCTATATTCACACTAGAGTACATATTGTTTAAGTACTGAGAAGAAGAGAATATGTACTGATTTGTGATAATATATGTTTTGTGCCGACATCATTATACACTGCCTGCTATTCCTGCATTACTACTCTATGAATATTCATATGTGAATATTCATGTCTGACTATTCATGCCTGAATAGTCATGTTTGGCAGAAGACGGTGGTCCTCTCCAAGTTGATTCCCTCTACTGAAGCTGGTCAAGCAGTAATCAAGTGACTATCTTCGATCAGGTGACTGGTAGTAATCAGGCGACTGGTGATGATCATGTGACAAGCTGTGATCACATGACTAGTCAGTAGGAGACACAGGCAGACTTGGTGGTGAGCACATACTGAAGATTTGGAAGCATGAAGTAATACATATATATATACTGTCAAGAAAAGGAGAGACAGAAACATAATTAATTCATGGATGCTAAAAAGTCATACAAAGACAACCCAAAAAAAGAAGATGAATATAAAATAATAATAATGATAATATTGTGTATTTTTATAGTGCTCATATCCACCACGTAATAAGGTGCTCAAGGTGCTCCAATATTACCCCGGCTCTAGCTAGTAGGCTACCAAATTCGGTGCTCACAGCATTCAAGGAATTCCTTCCTACCGGTACCCATTTAACACCTGGGTTGAGAGTGGCAAATGTTGATTAATGTCTTGCCAAAGAACACTAGTGCCGTGCTGGGGCTCGAACCCACGACCTTCGCATCTCCAGTCAAGTGCTTAAACCACTTGACTACGACACCTCTACACCAAAAAATTGAAATCATCTGTGACAATCATAATTAACTGACTGGTAGAGAGCTGATCAAATATTGTTTATTATTTTACTGTGAAGTTCAAATAAGTGTGCCCATCAAAACAGTCAATATTTGCATACATGTACTATCATTTGCTTCATACTTACACTTATGCATTCTCCCTCTGCATAAAATCTCTACCTTATACTATCACTTACTGTTACACTTTTAGCTTACTATCCATTCACATATCCATTAAATAACTACCTGTTACAACGCATAAATGAAACAAACAACTCAGCACCTTCATATAAGTTGCTAAATGCTGCATAATTTGTCTTCCCAATTATTATACCTCTGCCTTCTCTACCTTATATCTGCCTAATACCTTATAAATAAAATTACCTCTCCCTTATGCCTCTGCCTACGCCTCTGCTTTATACCCATTATATAATCTGCCTTATACTTCTTGTACTTCTGCCTTATATGTACATACATGTATAAGGCATATGTCTCATACCTTTATACCCATTATATACCTCTGCCTTATACTTCTTATACTTCTGCCTTATACGTACATGTACCTCTCCCTTATACCGGTATATGTCTCATACCTTATAAAATTCCCTCTCCCTCATGCTTCTGCCTATGCCTCTGCTTTATACCCATTATATACATCTGCCTTAATATACTTCTTATACTTCTGCCTTATACAGCCCTGGAAAAAATTATTAGACCAAGCGTCTGTAATAAGGTTACTATAATATGCACACAAACTAACAAAAATGAGTTCTCTTTGTATTTTCTTGAACGAATAAAAAATTCCAGCATTTTTACCTTGCTATTGTGATATTTTATTTCCTTCTTTCCACAAGAATAACACTATCAGTAACCATTCTTGGTCTAATAATTTTTTCCATGGCTGTATGTACCTCTACCTTATACCGGTATATGTCTCATACCTTAAACAAATTACCTTACCCTTAAGCCTCTGCTGTTAAACACTGCATATTTGTCCTCCCGTTTCTAGGATGAGGCTTGCTTCTCCTTCTATACGCTGCATATTTGGCTTCCCAATTCTTATATCTTTGCCTTATACGTGTACCATTATCTGCTATCTATCTCATACTATATACCTCTCCCTTGTGCCTCTGCTTATATTCCCATTACATCAAATACCTATAATATACCTACCTGTTACAACGCACAGAAAAAACACCACCCAAGCACCTTCCTATAGGTTGTTAAACGCTGCGTATTTGTCTTCCCAATTCTTGGACGAGGCTTGCTTCTTCTTCTTCCTCCCGGCGGCCAGTATTCGGGCCTTTTCCATGGAAGCTAGCTCCAGGTTCGCTTTGTTGTCTACGTTCAGACTAGCTTGCCTGGTGGTAGGCGGGGCAGTGGGCCTAGAGGGTGGTACCGATTCAGACTATGGTAGCAGAAGATGAAAAATAAAGGAACAAAAATTGAATTAAGACCAAACCACACTACGCCCAACTTGTTGTCTACATTCAGACTAGCTAAGCTTGCCTGGTGGTGGGCCGGGAAGTGGGCCTAAAGGGTGATAGTGATTCAGACTACATGTACAGGTATATCTGAAGAGAAAAGGAATTTAGATGACTCCACATTACGCCCAACTCGCTGTCTACATCAAGACTCACTAGCTTGATGATAGGCGGAGCAGTGGGCCTACAGGGTGGTACTGATTCAGACTATGGTAGTAGAGAAAAGGAATAAAAAAGGAACACAGATTAATACTTATTAAGCAAGGCTTACTGCCTAAATTTGGACCTGCTTGTAATGAGTGGGGCAGTCGGCTTTGCGGTGGTACCGACTCAGACTACATGTATATTTTAATAGAAAGGGAATAAAATCAATCCACACTGGGCCTAATTTGGTGTCTACATTGAGACTCACTGGCATGGTAGTGGGGATGGGGCAGTGAAAGTGGGCAGTAGTTAATCAGGCTATGGTGGCATGAAGAAAAAAACCGAAAAAACAATTATTCCACAGTGATGCCATGAGATTACATGATGTATTCAATCGAGCAAAGAGGGCATTTATCTGCCAATAAAGGGTTCTAAAAGTTTGGTAAAATTTTGTTTAAAAATTACAAACAATATTCCCACTCTCTATATTCCACTCTTTTTTCTGTTTTTTGCTTTGTTTTGTTTACTTTGCTTGGAAACTTACCTCTACAACCCAAGGTGTGCTGCCCAGCTCTCCATCAAGGAATGCATTTCATATTTTCATCAAACTTAACCCAACACACCATTCCCATTATCACAAACAATACATGTACATGTACCACTTCAGAGCTTTATTAGGGGGACCTCCCCTTGTTCTATACCCCTGTCCATACATATTTCAACCCTCAAGTGTCAACCATGAGTTACATCCCAACAGTAATACAGTGGAAACTTACTATAACGAGGACCTTGGGACCATGAAAATTACCTTGCTATATTAGCAATCTCCTAATGACATCAGGGTAAAGAACAAAAGAACATGAAGACCAGGGACCAACAAAATTAACTGATTATATCAGGGGAGCATTTCATGAAAAGCCTTGTCAGTGGTTTTCACTGACAAATTTGCTCTCAGCCAATCAGACGCATGGATTTCAGTAGCTTATAACATTTGTCAGTGAAAATCACTGACAAGACT
The DNA here is from genome assembly GCA_025618425.1 of Heliocidaris tuberculata. Classification (NCBI taxonomy): domain Eukaryota; kingdom Metazoa; phylum Echinodermata; class Echinoidea; order Camarodonta; family Echinometridae; genus Heliocidaris; species Heliocidaris tuberculata. The sequence goes on along the minus strand of CM046842.1, from coordinate 39,577,888 downwards.
CTTCATGAAACGCTCCCCAGAGCTCTTTATAGTGGTGAGTTTCCACTGTATATCATCTTCATCATGCATACACAAATGACAAACAGATGTACAAAATACACAAAAGATATTTCTCTTTTAACCAAGTTACATGAATGAATTCTTACTTTTAAGAGAATTTATACATGTAAACATAAAAACTCAACTTTTGGCAAGCTTTTAAACCCTATGTCCATTTTTGTTGCATGACCATATTGCGTTTGATGCCAGGAATTTTAAAAACAAGAATAAGCTTTAAAATCCTTAAATTGGCAACACAATGAGAGGTTCAAAATCATTATTTTTCATCAAAATTGGCATTTTTTTCAACTTTTCAACAAAATTCTTAACCATATATATTATTTTCAAAGACATTACACCTTATTAAAACCATGTAGAACTAAAAGAAAAATATTATTTTTGCCAATTTGAAGAAAAAATGTGATCAATTTATCCCTTAAATAATTCCTGTCCTGAAAGGGTTAAGGACAATGAAATATATTAACCCATGCAAAAATAAAGAATGAAATGTCAAATGGATGTATAGGACCACAACTCGTGTTTCTGATAAAATCAATTTAAAAACTTTACACAAATGTAGTAATAATAATAATCCTCAAAACATGTAGCATCATACAGTTATTCAATATGGGTTTTTTTATCTAAGGACCAATTATGTCACTCTATAACTTCAAAAAATACAGAGGAATATTCGATCTTTCAATATCCAGTACACTCTACACTCTATCGTCTGTTGAGAGCCACAAGGGCGTTAACACTGTATTAAAGCATATGAGTTAATGTCCTTCTGGCTCCATATAGGAAACCTTCCAAGAATATTCTCTGAATTAAAATGGAAAGAAGGTCTAATATTTTAAACATCATCTCAAAGAAATTAGATTTCTATGATTTTTCTCCACTGTAATAAAGCGAATTTACAAAACAACCGATTCAGGTACTTACAGTTTTTTATGAAAATGAGTTTTACTTAGAAAATTCAGGCCGCACAATTCTGTACTGTTAACCCTTTCTAGACAATTGACCACATTTTCGTGGTTTGGCTCAATAGCTTTTGATTCAGAGCCCTAAAAAATATACCAGATGCATGAGTAGAAAGAGCAAAAATTTCTGCATACACAGTCCATTTTTCTTGCATGACCATATTGCGTTTGATGCCAGGAATTCTAAAGCCAGGAATTCTAAAAAGGAGAATTAGCTTTAAAATCCTTCAATTGGCAACACATTGAGAGGTTCAAAATCAATGTTTTGGGGGTTAAAATTGGAAAAAAAATTCAACTTTTCAACAAGGTTTTTAACCATGTACTGTATGTTGTTATCGAATACACTACATTTTATTAGAACCATGTAGCATCAAAAGAAAATAATTTTTGTTGCCAATTTGAAGAACATAATGTGATCAATTTTGCCCTTAAATAATTCCTGTTCTGAAAGGGTTAAGATTATAATTTTGCATTAATGATAAAAACTGATCAGCTATATCTATGTGAAGTTTGGAGGTGGCACACAGCATGGGTAAAACAAAAAGAGAAATGTAAAAATTGTCTTTCTTGACATGACTGTTGAAAATGAGGGCATCTGGAAATCATCAATCATTTACACAGAAAGGAAAGAGAGGAGAAAAGGGAAAAAGAGGATGACAAAAATGTTCATTAGGTAAAGACAACTGGCCAGGACATAGAGAAAGATTGAAATTAAACATGTAACTGATTGAAAGTAGAAGATATACATTTGAATAATTTTTTAAAAAGAAGTACAAAGTCAAGTCTTAGGCAAGATGATTTGCTTCGTTCGTAGTCAGGCATCGTGGAAAAATTATTATTCTTCAACTTTTTCAAAGGCAATAAACCAAGCAAGATACCCCATGCCAACCGTTCAAAATCAAACAAATTTAGGAGGATACCACGAGGAATTGACCTAGCAGGTACTTAACTTGAAAAGGTCACCTTCTTTGGCAGATTTTTAAGACATCAGTAGCTTTTGCCTGCTTGATTAAAGGGCAATCCAATTTGAAATTCCCATATGAATAGTGATTAAATCTTTTTAAAAAACATAACTTTCTCAATATTGCTTGTCCAATTTCGTTCAAACTTTCACTAATCTGCTTCTCTAGCTTCTCTGATTTTTTTACTTTCACAAAAATCAAATTATTACAAAGGTTGGAAGGCCCTTGAAATGGTACTTCCACGCAGTACTTGGGTAAGCATAAGGGGGTGTGTGGACGGTTTTACGACACACAGTCCAGCGAGAATAAGCCAGTTTGTAATTACAATTGCTCATGTGCAGATAAAGGTCATTTGTACGGAGTACAATTAACTTTTATACGCTGTTATTTTGTATGCGCCATGATGCGCGCACCAGTTTAACAAGTACCTATCATGTCCACCAAAACAGATGGGCGTGCCCGTACAAATTGAGGTAATTTGATTGATTGATTGATAATGGTTTATTTAAATCAGCACATGGCAGCCCAAAGGCTGAATTGAGTGTGATGTACAATAAAAACACATATAGATATTTATACAAGATTCGAAAAACATTAAAACATTGAAAATTCACATATATACAATATTTTAAAAATACATGTATATGGAGATAGCATATAAAACATAGAGACATAATATGTCATTGCACCATTATTGTCTTGTATTTTTAATTTGTTATCACTATTATTAATATTTATTATCATTATTATTATTATTATTATTATTATTATTATTATTATTATTTATTGTTATTATTATTATTATTATTATTTCAGGGTCATTTGTACATGTACCACAAACTAACTACGAACTGGCTTACTACTCCATGGTCAACATCGTACATGTACATTAACTAAATTGTTAAACTTCAAGCCTAGACTAATACTTACCCCTTACCCTAACCCTAAGCCCAAACTAAAACTCAAGAGCAACGGTACCCTAACCCTATATCTTTGACAAAATAGAGTTAGGAGAAACATTCACCAGAGCAAAAGTTAGAGCACTGTATAGACCATGTGGTGCAGTAAAAGAAAACCCTGAAATACCTACCCTGGTTGGCTGATTAACAGGCTTGGGCTTAGGCTCCGGCGTTGGTTCTCGCACTGGTTCTGGTGTTGGTTCTCGCACTGGTTCTGGTGTTGGCTCTCGCACTGGTTCCGGTGTTGGTTCTCGCACCGGTTCTGGCTCTGGCTCCTCTGTGTAACCGGGCCCATCTGTCTCTGTGTCATCTACAGGTGGGGCAGATTCCACAACTGGAACGGTGGCTGCCTCCAGGAGCGGTTCTGGCTCCGGCTCGGGAATGTTGACATCTGGATCTTCATCTCTATCTATGGGTGGGGCCTAATTGAAAGGGTTATTAAAATGAGTCCAATTGTACAAAATGTCATAACCAGAATCATATCATTTTTTTAAAGTTCATGTACAATTGATAAAAAATATTGGATAGCCAACAAATTATTGGTTATGTTTATAAATATCACAGTTACAGGATTGTTGGTGACTCAACAAATATGATGACTTACTTTGTCTTAATTCAGGTTTTTCCTACAGAAGGGTAACTGAACATGGTGAAGAGGACTTCATAATAATAATAATAATAAAAAACCGTTCTTGTATAGCGCATATCACATTATGATATAACGTCCTATGCACTGCCAAAGGGTTTGGATATTATTACCTTGGCTTTAGCTCCGGCAGCAATCAGCGCACAGTGCATTTCAAGGAATAAATCCTGCCAGGTACCCATTTAACACCTGGGTGGAGAGTGGCAAAAGTTGATTGTCTTGCCAAAAGCCGCTAGTGCCAGGCTGAGATTTGAACCCTCAACCCTTGAATTGAGAGTCAAGTGAATGAACCACTATACCACGACACCTCCACTCACGACACGTGTATATAGAGGTGTCACTGTAACAGTGATTTAAACAAGGTCATAAGTTCAAGCCCTGGGGCCGCACTAAAGTCTTTTGGCAAGATATAATCTACATTTGCCACTCTCCACCCAGGTGTTAAATGGGTATCTGGTATGGAAGAATTCTTTGAATGCTCTGAGCAACAAAAATTGTTAACTGAGCTGGAGCTAGGGTCATATTGGAGTATGACTAATTATTATCATGATATCACTTACTGGAATGCTTTCTTCCATCGCTACATCCTCCGCCGTAACAACCGCATCTTCTTCTACTTCTCTCCTCTCATCTTCTATCTCAACATCCGCTAAAGCCGATGCAAACTGCTCATCTACCGCATCTTCATCTTCATCTTCCCTCTCCTCCCTTCTGTTAATCTCTGAGTACTGATGCTCTTCCTCCTCCTCCTCTTCCTCCTCCTCCTCCTCTTGCCTTTCTGGTGCCGATTGCTCCTCCGCTTCTAAGGTTGCCACGACCACCTCATGATTGCCCATCCCTTCGGCGTCACCGTTCATGTGAACCTCGCTCTCGACCTCAAGATGGTCGCCGTTAATCCGCGGTGATTCCGCACCTTCCGCCATGCTCGCTTTTATCGTGATGCCGTTTTTGCGGCAGTATGCGTCAAGTTCTCTGTCGACCACGAGCATGCTGGTCGATCCGCCGCCCGCTTTAATGCGGGCGACAACCTGTGTGTGTGTTTCGCGCTCGATGTTGGTGCCATCGACTTCAATGACTCTGTCGCCTGATCGTAGACCGGCTCGCTCAGCAGGTGAACCTGGAAGATAAGCAGAAAAGGAGAAGAGTTATTAGAAAGTTAATGTGAGCTGATAGAAGAAGAAATATTGGGACCAGCAAAAAAAAATCAATAAAAAATAAATTTTTTTTTTTTTAAACTGCAAAACATTGCAGAGAAAAACAAGTACCGGTATGCACCTCTTTTTTAAGCTCTGAGATATCTGATTACAAACAAAAGTTACTAGCCTAAGTACATGTGCGTGTACATGTACATGTAGGGAAAATAAATAATTTTTTCTGTCTTATTTCAGTCTTTTTTATGTTTTTGTCCTCTTTTACTGACAATGATGAGTAAAATATGGCTGACTTTACAATATATTTCAGCATAATTATGTAAATATACATGTACATCTCAATGACAACACAGAGTACATAAAAAGCTATTTGCAAAATCAGGTACTTACATGTACAAAACATTGGCATTGACTATATTTGACTTTATAAGAAAGTAATTCATTTTACATAGTCATTTTCATTAACACATATTATCAATACTCAATGTTATAATGAAATAATATCATCATTGTTATTATCGTTCGTTATTATCATTATTATTATTCACCACTGACACCATCATTATTATTTTCTGTCAGCATATTACATGTACACTGTACATGTATCACTCTTCATTTCTCAAACACATTCACTGAACATTGTATTTGTACATGACCTTTGCGTATGAAATGCCAACCGCTCAAATGTCACAAAACAAACAGCTATCGGCAAACCGTCTAATAACCAGGGTATTTGCCAGCTTGGTAAATTATAACTTTTGCCAAGTAGGTCTGAAAATTAATGGGGCAAGTTATGCGGCCAGCTCATGCATGGTGTATTATACAAGCATACATGTAAGCCATTTCTAGCTTTACAATGAAAAGTCAATAGGGAAACAGCCATCAGCCAACGCATTGTAAATACAACATCAATGTACATACATGTAGGAGGCGCTAAATGGTATAGGATGTATCAAAAAAAAGGTAAATAAATACATGTAGGATCCCATTGCTACATGTAAAAATCATAAGTCAAACTCTAAATCACCAATAAGCCTAACAGAGCAAAAGGGGCAAGAGGAAATTACCCTGAATAGATGTTATTAATTGCCAGTAAATATAAACATATACATATACGTACATGTACATGTAGTTTATTCCATAGCCGTAGTGTTTCCTTTTTAATAGTGAAGTTTTTGCATTATCTTCCGATCCAGAATGCTAGGAATTACACATTATATTTGAGCAGAAAGAGCAAAATATCACAGAAAATTTGAGTTTATTGCCAAATGAATGCATTCTGTCCTGCCATTCACAAATAAGTGTGATTTAATTGTAACTAATCACTGAAGTCTCTAAATTGGCAACGTGGTGTAAAATATATAATCACTATTTTTGTGTACGAACTGGAAATATTTCCAGTTTGTAAAATTGCAAAAAAAAAATTGCAATTTTCATTCACATTGGTTTATTTAATAATCATTCTTATTTTTTTTTCAAACTAAGTAATTTAAGAGTGGAAAATAAGAATAATTGTTGCCGACTTCAGGAGGAAAACTGATTCATTTAGACCATAAGAAAATGCTGAACTGCTATAGGAGTCAGTGGTTTGCATGGGAGAAGACTGTAAGTGTACTTATAATGGAAAGCTTGAAGTTTCTTCAGAAAACACACAGTACACACCAAATAATGAATTCTTGCCATTTATCGGTGATGTTCATCAGACCAGTCACTAATGTAACACTGACATGTACATATACACGTACATGTATAGATGTAGGCCTACAAGTTCCTGTAACTTCCTATATTCCCATCTTATTTTACAAAACAACTGCCATATAGTTGTATTTGCCTTTTTTTTTTTTCTTTTTTTTTTGTTGGCCACCCTGTATATATATATATATATATATGAATAGACTTTGCACTTAGCATGTACATTAGGTGCACATTGTACATGGTCTAATGCATGTCTCTTCTTTTATTTTTCTTTGCTAATGCACAGAAGAATTATATCAATAAGTTTGCCTGCACTGCAAAAACATTTCATTCTCTTCATTCATTCATTTGCGGGGGCATTCAAAGAGTTCAAAATGAAAATGTTTGGAATCATAATAACGTTCAAGTCTACAAAGCACCATGCCCACATTCTGAACTATGCATTTAATATGCAGTGCTCGACCCTAACAGGCGCCTGGTACACTTGGGTGCCCAAAATCTTAAGGGGCCATTCCACAAAGGGCAAGACCTCTGAAAGACCACTGAAAGACCGTAAAAATTGACAGATCTCTCAATGATCTTTCAGCCAACTTTCAATGATCTCCGAGGTCTTCATGATTTCTAAGTGATCTTTCAGTGAATTTCATGGTCTCCATGGTCTCAAAAAAATTTGAAACGGTTCAAAATAGTCTTTCGGCAGTCTTTCATGAAAATGGCCTTTCAGTGGTCTTTCAGCAGTCTTTCAGCAATCTCTCAATGAGTGCTCAAGGGTCTTACTAGTCTTTCAATTATCTTTCGACAGTCTCTCAAGAATAGCCACATTTTTGGTCTCTCAGAGATCTCAGTTTTTATCTCAGAGGTCTCAATCAGTCTCTCAGAGATCTTGATTGATCTCTCGAAGATCTCAGGGAGTATGTCAGGTGATCTTTCAGTGATCTCTCAATAGTCTTGTTGGTCTCTCAGTGAACGTTCGGCAAATCTTCAAGGTCCCACAGAGATCTCTGAGAAATTTACTGGAAAATTACTTTTTGGTCTTTCACTAGGTGCGTCTTCATCAGAACGAAGTTCTGCTCTAGCCCACTATTGCTGATCCGGTAAATTAGCCCGATCAGAGAATAGCCAGCTAATTCTCTGCTCTAGCCCGCTATTTCGCTCGAAAAGTCAACCCACATCATCTTGGACTTATCTTCAGAATAGCCCGCTTAACCGAAAATCAGCCTGCTCTAGCCCGCTATTCCTCGAGCGTCTTCATCAGCCCGAAATTAAGCCCGATCCCATCATGCACCTGTGCTCCAACTATCGAAGCACGATTTCCGGTTTCATGGTGTTGTTTGTAAACATCAGCTGTGCGCTAGCGCTAGCGCTGTGTGCATGAGCTGTACACAGTGCACGTACGCCTCTCGACGTCTCCTTCTCCTTGTTTTATGCTGAGGACCACTGTAGTTTCCGGAAGAATCATACTGCAAAATGAAATTACACCTATTTTTGTTCAACATACACTTCCGTAAGTACATTAATGATTAAGGCAGCGTAGTCAAGAGATAGCGTATATATTTTGGGTTTGTATAGCTGGTCGGGCGAGCGCGGGTAAGATTTTAAAACCGGGCTTGTTCACTTAAAGTACGCATGCGCACCAACTTCGGGCTTAAGCTCGAAGTGGGGATACTTCGGTCTGATGAAGACGCGATTGCAAACTGAAGCTAGCTTCAAGAAAATATCCCTGATCCACCTTGAAGCGGGCTAGAGCAGAACTTCGTTCTGATGAAGACACACCTAATGATCTTTCAAGGGTTTTTAGAGCCATTCCACATAGACACTATTTTTATCTGGTCTTGGAGAATGCTGAGAGATCTTGCCAATTTTAGGGTCTCTCAGTAGTCTCTCAAGGGTCTCTGTTATGTGGAATGAGGGCCTTAGTACCGGACCCCCAAAATTTAAAAAAAATTAACATGCGGTTCATGCATGCAGATCTTACACCAAACAATCCGGGCCCCCTACATGTACATGAAAAGTTAGTGTGAAGCCTACTGTGTTATATGTCTTCCTATTGCAATTGCCATAAAACACATTTATAATGTGTGATGTGTACAACACTGGAAATATTTCAATAGATTTTATACATGTACAACTACATGTACAAACATATATTGAAGGCATGCCATGTACATACAGTACATATAGTAAAAACTTTGCTGTTTATTTTTCTGTCCTTGAATTATTCTTCCTCAAATTAATTACGTTACCATTTTTACGAATGTTTTGTAATCTTGGTTCATTGATCATGGTTTGCCTGCTAATCTTTACTCAGTCTACCACTCTAATTCATCCCTCTTCCTCTCTCTCTCTCTCTTTCCCTCCCTCTCTCTCTCTCTCATCCCTCTCTCTATCTTCATGTATGTGTCTCTCTCTTTCTATCTCTCTCCCTCTCTTTCTCTCTCTTTCCCTCTCTTTCTCTCTCTCCCTCTCTTTCCGTCTCTAACTCTTTCTCTCTCCCTTCTCTTCTCTACTTTCTCTCTCAGTAATATTCTTTTAGCCCTTTCGGTGAACTGCAGTGATGCACAGTTCCATTGTAGCTACAATGTAATTGTACACCAATTTACAACTAACGAAGCAAGCAGTAATAATGATCTCGGCCAGACCATAGGGTGGATTTCTCTTCAACAAAGTTCCATTGTATTGAATTCCCTCATGTGAGAACACAGCACTTCCAGCCTGATACAGGATCTTGTTTGACTTGTATCATGTTCCACACTTACATGTACTTCCACTGACTCTTGTCATGTATACAGGCCCTTTATTATGACCCTGTTTACACTCACAGTTAATCCATTTTGAGAGGGGCATGTAACCACCCCTCCTCCCCCCCCCCCCCCTCAATTGAGAGCCCCTCCCTCCCCCTTCAGCAATTTCAGCCTCAAAAAGGCACTTGAAAACTTTTTTTTGTAAACTTGTCAGAGAGTTCTTGGTCCAGTGCCCTCTGACAGGACATACACATAGAGAATTACATGTACATTGTATAGGGCAAAAAACTTGGAGCCCAAGTTTTGTAAAAGGGGAGGGGGCACAATAAAAATAAAAGGTCATCAGATTTGTAGGATGTCTTTATACTTCAAAACAAGCAACAAAATAGGGGGGGGGGTCAGGATCCCCCCCCCAGGACCCCTCTGGTTATTTTTTTATAAAGGAACTCAATTTCAATTCACACTACAAGAAGATACTCAAAACGATGTTAACATTCACACTAGCGAAATACTTTTATTGTACAAAACTTTGTGTGGTATGAACGGATGTTGTACATGTACAATAACTCATCAAGTTTCGCTAATTAATACATGTACAGTGTAGCAGATACATGTATAGGAAGTGCTTAACCACAAATCCATTTTTTTTTTTTTTTAATGAGAACAACATTATTCTGTGTAATCAAATCATAAACACTGAATACAATGGGTGCTTGATATTATTTCCTCTAACATTAGGATCTAGCAAATACATTTTTAAAAGCTGATTGTTTTACAACAAAGTATGTTGACATGGTTTGCTTGCTTGGGTACATGTATATTAGTGATGTACCCAAGGCCAGCAGTTCCGTGGCCGCTGAAAAATGTTACCTTCCATAGATTTTGTAACGTGTGACTCTGCCCGAGGCCGAGTCCAGTGTTGGGTCCAAGACCAGAGGGTCCGAGATCAAGATCAAGATCAAGATCAGACAGTCCGAGATCCAGATCAAGATCACGATCCGCAGCTCAAGATCGAGATTAGAACATCTGAGATCAAGATCAGATACACTGTATGTCCGAGATCAAGATCAAGGTTACTGATGCCGATCTCAAGACTGGTCTCGAGATCAAGATCGATCTCGAGGTACCCAACACCGAGTCGTGTTTTCGCCGATTGGTGAACAATATTAAAAGCTTTTTCGTTTGATAATTTACGTAATAACAATATTGATCTCAAGCGATCTCGATCGAAAATTCCAAGAACAGAAGCTCCGAGATCAAGATTAAGATCAAGACCAACACCTTCGAGATCAAGAACAAGATCGAGGTTACTGATGCCGATCTCGAGACTGGTCTCGAGATCAAGATCAGTCTCGAGGTACCCAACGCTCCTTACATGTATGAATAGTTATGAATAGTGGTCCTTATGAATGGAAGTCCTTATGAATAGCGATGTAATTTGTCTATGGTTTTCCTGGCTATGTAGAAGGACTGCTATTCATACAAAACCACTTTTCATTTAGTCACGCGTTATGGATAGCGGTCCTTATGAATAAGTGGTCCTTATGAATAGCGGTCCTCATGACTAGCGAGGTTACCCTGTTTAGGGTGAGAGAGGGGGGTACAGTAAGACCAGAAACTTTCCTCAAATTGTAAACGACAGCTTTTTTCAGAGCAAGGAACTTTCGCGATTTGCAAAAAAATTTAGTGTTAGTTATGGTTCACTGATTTCGCGGCATGAGACTTTCGAGAATCTGAACCACTCGCGAAATTCATGAAAATCAAATGCGCGCGAAAGTTTCTGGTTTGACAGTATACTGTTTGGAACAAAAAAAGTTGTATTGGCGTAACGCGACTGACCCTAAAAATGTCCCCGACCCTAGAAATTTCAACAACAAAAAAATTCTTCGCTATCGCGATCACAATAGCACAATATCTCTATATCGATTGTGCAATCGTTATCGATTGTGCAATCGTTATTGCTTCGGCGCAGTCGCCATCTTTTCCCGTATTTCGCCGGTTCTCGTTTGAGTTTCGCAACTTTCATCTTTTCTTTTTTTGTGATTTATCCGCTTGTTTTTATTTAATCCGCGTGTGTAGTAAACGAGTATGACTTTTTTTTAGAACATTCGGTTGTTTTCACAAGTTTTTTTTGTACTTCACCATATGGAGTCATACAGTGTGTTTGTGAATAGTGTTGTGTAGTAAATGTATGTGTGTTTGTATTTTTAGTGGTGTTTGTGTGTGTGTGTGTCATGTGTGCATAAATTTAATGTGTGTAGAGGTGTGCATGCATGCATTTACAAGTTATATGAGTAAATTCACTGTTAAAATATCCCATCTCTGAGGTAAAAAAAAAGAAAAATCGACCTACCTACCCTATTTTCATATGGCCTGTTACGCCAATACAACTTTTTTTTTTGTTGGCCTTACTGTAGGAAACAGACCACATTGTATTGTCACAGAACCGTTCTACACTAGTTTGCGATCTTACTTTAACCCTTTCAAGACAATTGACCACATTTTGTGGTTTGGTTGAATAACTTTTGATTCAGAGCCCCAAAAAATATACCAGATGCATGAGTAGAAAGAGCAAAAATTTCTGCACACACGGTATCCATTTTTGTTGCATGACCATATTGCATTTGATGCCAGGAATTTTAAAAAGTAGAATAAACTTTAAAATCCTTAAATACATGTAGGCAAGACATTGAGAAGTTCAAAATCATTGTTTTCTGTCAAAATTGGCAATTTTTTAAATTTTTTTGACTAAGTTCTTAATAATGCATGTTGTTTTCAAAGACATTACATTTTATTAGAAGCATGTACATGTAGCATTAAAAGAAAAACATTATTGTTGCCAATTTCAAGAACAAAATCGATTTAGCCCTGAATTGATTCCTGCCATGAAAGGGTTAAGACCCCCCCCCCCCCCCACATAAGCCAGACAGTGCTTAGGTCTACTTTTATTCTGACAAATACCCACATTCAAAGCATTAACAAATAGCACAATACAAATTATTACATCAATCATTTGAGCAGATAATGTTTGCATAGGCATTCCAGCTACATTGTTGTACTGTATTTCAGAATATATCATCTTCAACAAAAGAAGTCTAAATTTCAAGTCAGATAGCAAATAAGCACACCTTTGAATCAACAAATCCAAGTTCAAAGTTGAGCCAATCTCAATGATTCTTCAGATCGTCTGCTGATTATTTTGCAGCTGATCGTCACCCTAAAGATACATGTACATGATTTTTTAAAGGCCAAGTCCACACTAATATCAAGTTGATTTCAATGAATAGAGTAAAATGAAACAAGCGTAACAGTGAAAATGTTATTGAAATCGGATGTAAAATAAGAAAGTTACGGCATTTTGAATTTTTGCATTATTTCTTGAAACAGTGATATGCATAACATGGGCGGTATGCAAATGAGTGAACCGATGATGTCAAACACTCACTTTTCCTTATTTTATTATATGAAACATCATATATTTCAATTTTTTGCTTCAATAATATAAAACGTGTTTTGACTCTTTATATGGAACATGTAAAATTATCATTATTGTAACTTATTTCGATACAAGGAGAGATTCTTCATTATCACATCCATAAAAGTTGAAATATTTGAAATTTCATATGATAAAATACATAAGGAAAAGTGAGTGTGTGACATCATCGGTTCACTCATTTGCATTCTGCCCATGTTATGCATATCACTGTTTTATGAAATAATGCAAAACTTCAAAATGCTGTTACTTTCTTATTTTACACCCAATTTCAGTGAAATTTTCACCGTTATGCTTGTTTAATTTTACTCTACATGTACATGTATATCAACTTGATATCAGTGTGGACTTGGCCTTTAATCCTTACACTATTATAAACTGCTATAATTTACGTTTCCTGCATGTAAAATGTAGGCGTGTAATCACAAATAATGTACTCTGCACTTTGGCCAAGCTGCTAAATGTATGATAAGGCAATTGAGAATTCAAGGCATTTCTTCCTACTGGGTACCCATTTACTAAACCTGGGTGGAGAGTAGCAAATGTAGATTAATGCCTTGGCAAGACACCTTTTCCACAAGTCTAGAAAAATCTCACTTGAGCAGAACTGCCACCCACGACAAGGAAAATACGGGTCCACTCGCTATTCATAAGGACAGCTATTCATAGAAAACCGCTATTCATTTAACACGCGTTATGAATAGCGGTCCTTATGTATAGTTATGAATAGTGGTCCTTACGAACTGAAGTCCTTATGAATAGCGAGGTAATTTTTCTATGGTTTGCTCGCTATTTAGAAGGACCGCTATTCATACAAAACCGCTATTCATTTAGTCACGCATTATGGATAGCGGTCCTTATGAATAGCGGTCCTTATGACTAGCGAGGTTACCCCGCAAAAGAGATTTTCAAATGTACCCCATATCAACTCACAAATCTAAAGCAAATACAGACAGCATCAAATGCTGAAATCATGTTTCCTATATGTACACTAAGCTGCTGGTATACATGTACTCCAAATACATGTACTTGATATCACTTACTAGATTTTAATCATTTATCATAGGCTTATTTACCTGACAATGTATTTGCACTTGCAATCAATCACAATAAGGAAATAATTACATGTACATGGTACATGTACAATGCTAAAATGATAGATGGTGAAAGAGGAATCTTACTATCAAATATCAAATTTCATGACAAAGGAATTGAAAATAACTGATAATTTTCCTCTTTTAAGGGTACATGTATATTTGTCTTGTTATTTTCACTTCATTTGGTTTTTTTTTATCGTTTTGTTTTGTTTTGTTTTGTATTGTGTTGTTCTATTCTGTTCTGTTCTGTTCTGTTCTGCGCTGTGCTGTGTTGTGCTGTGTTTTTATTTTGTTTTCAGCTAGTACATTTTCCATCAGAATTTTCCTGTACAGTAAACATTCCCTGTTTAATATTTCAATATTCTGTGCACAATTAAAATCAACTTGACCTCAGGGTGGACTTCCCCCTTTAATCTAATGCATGCACAACTGTGATTATCCCCAATATGATTAATTGGCTTCCATAAGCCTTCTTATTACAGGCTTCAAGAGTTTGAAATGAACTTGGAGCAGAATGCCGTCTGCCTGGAATGTAATTTACAGTCATTACCGTTCTCAGCATGATACTAATTTGAATGGAGTCAATAGACCTAGAGTTTATTACACATGCAGAAATACACACAAATTCAAAGATATTAAGATTTATGGTACACAACTTAATCAGGGGAAGGGAAATAATCTACTAAAGTGCTTTTGCACAAGGAATAATGGCTCTCACCATTACGAAAGTGCTTTTCACACTCAGAATAATAGTACCTTCATAGATTTTTGCCTTTACCCACACTAAATATATAGAGTTCTTACCAGGGGCTGATGTAGGATTTTGTATAAAGGGGGATCCCACTCCCCAAACTCTCGAAATCTCCAAGAACATAGATTTAAGTAAGCCCCCCAAAAAAGATGAAAAGAAACCCCAAATTTTACTCAGGAGCATGAAAATGTTGAAACTTGGGCATATGAGCATAGTAATATACTACATGTAACTCTTAATAAGCTATTACTAAGGTACACATGAAAGATTCTCAATAACAAGAAAAGTCATTGAAAATGTACATTAACGGCCCACATGATTGTTCACCTTTGAACCCAAAGAAGTCTCTGGTCTTCAATGAGCCATGATGCATAATTGTCATTGTAGGGCAATGTTCAACTGTTACCATTTAATACCATATTATTACTACATGTACATATAGTAGTCCAAAAGTCATTGAAGTGAACAAAGACAGAATATGGCACTGAGGTTATTCACAGACCACTTTTGTGTCCCCGGCCCAAAACAAACAACAGATTACCACCTACACAATCACACCAAGGAGTTATCACAGAACTCTTTGATCACACTACCAGATTTACACTACCAGCATGTCAGAAAATTTTCAGATTATTGTGTCCCCTCTTTTGCAAAGTAATGGATCCGCCCTTGCACTTTAATGTACATACAGTGGACTTCACACAGAAGCCTAGTGTTACCTGAAATTTACATTAGCCCTAGTCTTATCAGACAATTTGTAGATAAGATTTCATGGGGGAATAGGGGGATATCAAAAATTGAAATTTCAGAATAAATATTATTAAGTGTTTGTATAGATCTGTATCTAGACCCCTTGATGTGATAATATCCCTTTTCACGCCTACATTTAACAAACACTTGTTATCAAAGGGTCTAAAAATCCATGGTACATGGACTATGTACAGTCAATCTGGAAAAATGTACATGTACATCTATGTACACACAGTAAAAAATATTTTAAACAACTCTTCAAAATTTTTAAACAATGCTGGTTAAGCCGGTCACTCTAACAACTGTTGTTTAAAATGTTAAACAACTACAGTTGTTTAAATTTTAAACAGCCTGTTGTTTAAAATTTTAAACAATTTTTTTTAAACGGCTTTTAAACAGCTGGGTTGTTTAAATTAAGTTGTTTAAACACACACAGTTGTTTAAAACTTTTTCACAACTATTGTTTAAAATATTTGTTGTTTAAAAAAAATTGTTTAAAACATCTAGGTTGTTTAAATTAAGTTGTTTAAAACTTTTTGCACAACTGTTGTTTAAAAAATACATTCAAAGTTAATTGTTCAAAATAATTGTTTCAAACATTATAGGGCCTACAGATGTGTTTAAACATACACGGTTGTTTAAGGCTGTTGTACACAAATAAGTTCCAAATGCCAGAGCTGATTGATACGTTCAGAGGTAAGCATTTAGATTAAATATATTGTAATCTGATCGAGTTTATACTCAAGACACATTTGTGTTGCGGTGACATCTACATGATGTCTAGATCTAGACCATATTCACAAAATAAATTATGTAGGTCTGGAACTTTGCAGCGCAGCGCAGTTTAAGTTATTTGCACACAGTATACTGGACCCACGCGCGCGTTCACTGTGTGCAGCTTAAACTGCGCTGTGCTGCGCTGGAAGGGCAACTTGCAAAGTTGCAGGTCTAAATCATAATTAATTATGTGACTGTGGCTTCGATCTAGATACAAATAGATGTCATGGCAGCACAAATATGTCTTGAGTATAAACTTGATCAGAATATCTTAGTCTAAATGCTTACCTCTGAATGTATCAATCAGCTCCGGCATTTGGAACTTCTGCAACATGTCAACCACAAAGTCATCCGCCATGATGAAGCCCGGCCATGTTTGGCGGAGAAGGAAACCCATCTAGCGCAAATTTTCAATCTTATTAAACAACGTTGTTTAAAAGATTATTGTACGATATCATTGATGTCTTTAAACAGCAGTTGTTTAAAATACAGGTTCCGTTTTTTAAACAACACAATTTTAAACAGCGAAATTTTGAACAGCGTTTTTGCTGTGTACAGTGTTGAGGAGGAATTCCCCTCCCCCCCCCCCCCCAAAAAAAAAAAAAATACTGGTACAAATAGAGCTTCAATTATAACTAGGTTTGGGGGGGAAATATTTATACTGTTGTCAAAAAAACTGGAGTGAAAACTTTAAATGTGTAATATTCTGTATTTGTAATGAAAATACGTGATCTCTATTTTGTCAACAAATTGGAAATGTTGAAGTGTACATGTAGGCCAATACAGTGATCTAAGGGAAGTCTCCCACTCATTAAATGTACATTGAGTCTACAGTATTATGTCAGTGACGTATATACAAATGCAAATGAATGTTCAGTACATGTACATCTTTGTCTATAATACTTCCAAACGGGTCTAATCTTGGAAGCCTCTAATGTAATAAACAGAATTACCGACGAGATAATTTGATGATGTTGGATAATCACTTTACAGAATCCCTACTTTCATTACAATGCTCTCAATGCTATAGACAAGATGTTATAAGAGTATGGCATTGAGGACTTCTTGTACCCTGGGTTAACCCTTTGGAGACAATTGACCACATTTTGTGGTTTTGCTCAATAACTTTTGATTCAGAGCCCTGAAAAATATACCAGATACATTCATGAGTAGAAAGAGCAAAAATTTCTGCATACACTGTGTCCATTTTTGTTATATGACAATATTTAAGATTTAAAATCCTTAAATTGGCAACACATTGAGAGGTTCAAAATCATTGTTTTTTATCAAAATTGGCAACTTTTTCAACTTTTCGCCAATTCTTTTAACCATGTATATTGTTTTCAAAGACATTACCCCTTATTACAATCTTGTAGTACTAAATGAAAAATATTATTGTTGCCAATTTGAAGAACAAAATGTGATCAATTTAGCCCTGAAATAATTCCTGTCCTGAAAGGGTTAAAGAGATGGTTGAGTTCTGGAAAGTTGAAAAATAATTTGTGAGCTTTCTCATTCGTTTAATACTAAATTTATGTAACAGTATGTTTATTTATTAATTTATTTATATTTAGACAGGGTGACTCATAATCACAAATAGTAGTGGTCTTCCACAAGGCCCTGTTAACAATAATTAGAAACAATAGTAAAAAAAAAAAAAAACACGACTAATCAAGAATATAAACTCCTAACAGCAACAAAAAAATAAATAAGAAAATGTATAAACATACATGTACATGTATAATATACAAAGCATTTGCTATCCTCGTAATGAATGTTTACAGTAGTTTGTTTCTTTTGATAAATAAAGACATGTAAATGTAAATAAGCATAATATAAATGTAAATGTAAATGTAAATGTAAATAAGCATAAATGTATCATAGACATGGTACCAACGTCACAAGAAACAGGATTGATCTTGAAATGTCCTCATATTCAAAATATATAATTTAAGTAAAATCTTTGGACCAATATCAATGCCACAGGTGTAGTGACTGTAGTCCCATATATAGCAATATCTGCATGTAGTAGTGGATGTTTAGTGTAGTGTATGTAATTTTTAGCAAGACTGAATTCATTTGATATCATTTTGATGATTCCACTGCCTCACAATACACAATTACTTAATGAATAATTTGTAATCAGCCTTGCAAAATTACGTCTTGACGGTTTTTTTCGCAACTGCATGCCCCAAACTCAACGTCATCTGCAATCCTGTGGTACTGTACGATCGCAGTAACATAAGGGTTAAAAAACTCTACAGCTGATGGAGACTGCGGCCATGATCGAACTATAATCAGCTCATAACCAGATTGAATTTCCTGCCATGATTTCCTGCTCATTTTTTACCCCACCCTTCAGCCCATCTCCGCAGACGGGTTACTCTGATCTAAAATGACAGCCAAAGCATTACACCAGGCAGACGATTGTTAAGCGATGCCTGCGGATGCCTTTTACCAGTCGGTTCCTATTAGCCAGTGGGTTTGCACTTACATCTTCGAGACAATTGTTTTCCTGAAGATAATGTTCTGGAAGAAGAGGCCCTTTTTGATATTTATGACCATTAAGCCGAATGCCAAATTGAGGTCCTGAAATAAGTTAACCCCTAAAGCTGGCTGAAGGTAAAAAGATAACATTTCAGAAACAAATTTATATACATGTACATTGGAATTGATTTAGTCAGCAGTTTTATGGATGGGAGGGAAAGCCCAAGAGCCCTTAAAGCAAATTTGCTCACGAACTAAATTAGAACCGTGGGCTCAAGCAATAGGATGTTACATGTGCCAGTCATCTCTAAATATGCATTCATTATTTTGGGGTCAATGCATTTATAGATTTGACCTATATGCGCTTGTTACACAGCGCAACAAGAGTGTAAATCCGCGTGCATCATGGCTCAATGGAATTTTAATGCACCATCCTATCGATTTTGCAGTTATTTACTTAAACACTTCACCTACATACAGAACTATCTTAATGAGTCAAATTCTGAAAATTATGTCAGCGAAAAGAGAATGTCCAATCTATCTTGCTCTCCAAATCTGGAGATACATGTATTTATTGGTTCAGATATATACATTATCAGCATGTTCAGTTCTATATTGTACATGTACAGTACAAGGAAATGGTGCAAAGACCTTGTGAGGATGGCAAACCCTGAAATCATGATCTAAATATTGCTCTCTGGAATAGGATGTTTACATGTTCAAATGTAAACCGATGGTGCTCTGAATCACGACCGCAAATAAAGGTTCTGACATATGCAGAAGAATGGCTATTTATACAGTTGCTATTTGCTCCTTGCATCACAATGTACATGTAGTCCAGGGGCAGATCCAGAGGGGGCCAGGGCCCCCCCCCCCCCCCCCCCGAAAAATACCTTGTTAGGTGTAATTCATAATGTTCAGAGTCTGAACTGAAAGACTATGTCATGTGGATTGCACAGTCTACTGCACTTATCAACCTTTACCAGGGGATGAAACAACACCCTTCGCGATTGATGCGACCAGCCACCTTGTCAGTGCTCGAAGAAAGAAAAATGCTGTACTATTTCAATACAATTTTTTTTGGGGGGGGGGGAAGTCCCTTCACAAATTAACAGCATATACAGGCAAAACAAGTTTATCCGTACGAACACTAAAGTGGCTCTAATGTGACAATAAGTATAAATTGATGTCCTTTTTCATCAAATATCAAATCATGTATCTTTTGCATAGGAGTACACTGGAATCGTACTGTACATACAGTAGTACACAGTGTCCCACATACTGTGTTTGAGTGTAGGGCTCCTATCCACATAGCAGAGATCGATAAATGCACTCCATGTACACCCATTTCCTTGACACACCCAGAGACTGGCGAAATTAGACTAAGATTGAGTCTTTATGGAATAGTGCTCAGTGCCATACTACAGTGAAACTTGTATATAAAGACCGCTCAAGGGAGACAAGAAAAGCGGTCTGTAGTATGAGCAGGTGGTCTTTACATGTATGCAGTGTACAGGTTCCTTTAACCCTTTCAGGACAGGAATTATTTATTGGCTAAATTGATCACATTTTGTTCCTCAAATTGGCAACAATAATATTTTTCTTTTAGTGCTACATGGTTCTAATAAGATGTAATGTCTTTGAAAAAATATACTTGGTTAGAAATTTTGTTAAAAAGTTGAAAAATTGCCAATTTTGATGAAAAACAATGATTTAGAATCTCTCAATATGTTGCCAATTTAAGGATTTTAAAGCTTATTCTTGTTTTAAAAATTCCTGGCATCAAACGCAATATGGTCATGAAACAAAAATATGTTAGTGTGTGCAGAAATTTTTGCTCTTTCTACTCATGCATCTGGTATATTTTCTAGAGCTCTGAATCAAAAGTTATTGAGCCAAACCACAAAATGTGGTCAATTGTCTTGAAAAGGGTTAATGCATGTTTCAATGAGAAACACTTTTCAAGGGAAACAAAAATTGTTGTCTCTATAGACAGGTGGTCGCTAAAGCAGGTTTGACTGTACATGTATTTATGGAGTCTGTGTTGCAGAATACTAGAGTTCAGAGCTGAGGTGAATTACATGTACTGTAGTTCAATATTATACATACATGTAGTCTACATGTCAGAAAGTTCAGACCCAGTATGCCACATCCTGTGCCATAAATTATAGCTGAAAGGGATTTGTGCTCTAAAACTTCTTAGGACTCACTTGCACCCCTCGGGGAAATCAAACCAAAGGTGCTGACTGTGAATCAAAGAAAACCACACTAGGAGAGGAATTCAATATTGATTTTTAAAAATACGAAACTCATTGATGGATTCGGGAGTCTCAATACCCACTTTCCACCCAATTGGAAAATACATGCTGAGATATTGAATAGCCTTCAACGTCTTACGAAATCAATGGGAAGTCCATTGTTCTATTTACACCGATGTCGTGGAACGTCGCAGAGAAATCTTCAGGCCTGCTTGACAATAAGAGACACTGTTCTGTGTTCATTGCACTGCTGGGACCCAAATTTGACTGATTTTCTTTTTTTTGTTTCTTTGACATGTATTATTTTCTAATTCTTTTTAGAGAAGGTACATGTACTCAGGGTCTGATCTGTCTGTTTGCAAAAAATGAAAAATAAAAATGCAATCATGTACATGTACATTGTACATTACAATACATGTACATGTATGACAACTAATGCACAAACTGGTCCACATACACATAATCTGCAATGAGCTTCTTATCCCAATATTAAAGGGCAAAGTACTGTACTGGATACATGTGTATTTTTTCTTCATTTACATGTAGCTTGAACTTTAATACCTCTCCAATTATTACTACAGTTGTGTACATGTATGAGCAAAAATTGTACTACTACATGTACATGTACTCCACCTTTATACAATTGCCAAATATGCAATAAAAATACCATGCTTTCAATGGTTCAGTGTCATTTAATATCATTTGTTATTGTTGACTAATAATGCAAACATAAATGTATGAACTAAACATGGCCCACTCATTTTCTAGTTGAATATCTCGATGCGAATGACCACTATACCATGATTACTTCCATTCCACACTAGAATGAGCAGAAGCTCTGAGGCTCTGGTTGAATATCTCAATGTGAATGACACCCCTGCTATGGACAATTCCATTTCACACTCAAAGGAAGAGAACCTCTTAGGCTCTGGTTGAATACCTCAATGTGAATGACCCCCCTACCGCGGATAATTCCATTTCACACTAGAATGAACTGAAGCTCTCAGTCTCATTGCAAAGGTCAAGGCAGTAGGATAGTGCATCTTATACTACATGTACATGTACTGATGTACCGATGTCTATTCAGTTTTGAATTATTAAAATAGATCCATACAGATCTACATGTATTTAATAAATAGATAAAAATAAATGAATAATAAATAATAAATAATGAATAGATAAAAAAGCAAATTTACCATCAATGTCTATGAACTGTACATCATTTCCTCACCACTCAACAATTCACTGGTTTGTACATCAATAATACAAATTTGTCTAAGAATTGGTTTCCTCATACATGTATATGTAACTTGAACCAAGTTGTATTCATAGTAATAACATGTTTTTGAATTTATGTACATTACAGAGTAAATAATGTTCTGTAAAAATCCTGAAAATATGATTTTTTAAAACAATATACATAAAAATTTAATGATTATGATTTTTCACACACTGTAAGTAATATTTTGAATACAATTTCTCAATATTTTTTTTATTTGTGAAATATTTTGTGAAGGTGTGTACAAGCTAAGGTCTACATGTAGAGATGTGGAAATCATATTGTGAGACAAAAACTGAAAAATTACATTTTACAAACAAAATAATTGGTAAGTTGTGAGCAAATTATTTCACAAATTCATGACAGAGTTATTTATTTATTTTGTCTTCTTAATTTTATATTGCAGGGTTGGCCTTTTCTGTTACGTGCAAAACTGCTTTCCACAAAAAATTGTCTCTAGAGTGGATTTTTATTGTTTTCCCTAGTTTTTCACGTCATTAAAATATTCATAACTTTCTTATTACCGGTAGTTGTCTAATTTTCCTTAAACTTTCTGTACCTGCTTGCCTGATTTGTCTGCGGCTGTCTGTGATACAATGTATCATGGAACAATGGCCAGGGGCCTAAAAAAAAACATCCATGGGGTTGTGGTTTCTAGAACATACTACAACGATTAGTTTTCAGTCATGAATGGATATTTTTTCAAAAAGTTTAAAGCTGGGGTGTCTTCATTTTCACATGGACAGGGGCCCAGCCAGATAGCTGGGTGATCATGGTCAGCTTCTAGCAGCGATGATAATCATTAGTTTTAAGTTATGAACAAGTGAACTAAAATGTTTCAGGCAGGGGTGTCTTCGATATCACAGAGACTACTCAGAGGCATAATGGAATAATCAGGGGGGGGGGGGTTATGGTCAGCTTATAGCAGCAATGATAATGATTAGTCTTCAGTTATGAACAGGCATTAAAAAAAGGGTATTTGACTGAGGTGTCTTCAGTTTCTCAGTGCAGCAGACAAGGGCCTTATGGGATAACCAGACGATCACGGCAAGCTTCTCTGTAAGCAATGTCAAGGACTTCTTTAGGGGTGTGAATAAGTCTCCTCAAGTTTCAGGCGTGAGTGCCTTCAATTTCACAGAGCAATAGAAAGGACTTTTTACCAACGGCTTATGTTCAGATTCCAGGACCTGCAATGTACGATAATGACGATTTTTAAAGTGTGAAAGGTATATCCTCAAGAGGTTTCAGGCTGGGGTGTCTTCAATTTCATGGCGCAAGGGATAAAAAAAGCGATTACTGATCAGCATCTACTACCTACGACAATAATTAATTTTCGAATATGAGTGGGTATCCTCAAAGGCTTTCAGGCTGGGGTGTCTTCGATTTCATAGTGCAATGGACTGGGGCCTTATACGATAACCAGGGGATTATGGTCAGATTCTAATGGATATTCTGAAAGGTTTTCAGGCTGGGAGTGTCTACATGTAGAACAGCAAGGGCCTTATGAGATAAGAAGGGAATTACGGTAGACCTACACTGCTAGCCCCCATGACGATGATTATTTTTAAGGTGTGAACAGACATCTTCCTGAAATGGTTTCAGCCAGGGGTGTCTTTGATAACAGGGCACTGGGCAGAGGCTCTGCAAGATGATGGTTAGCTTCTATTACATGTACAGTACATGGACCTATAGCCACGAAAAGTTTTCAATTATGAACAAGTGTTCTCAAAGATTTCAGGCTGGGATGTCTTCAATTTTGGAGAAGGAAGGGCATGCAGGAGCCATATGAGATCAATCAATCTTTATTTAATCCTCCAATAAAAAAAAAAACATACAACATCAAAATATAGATTAAGTATTTGCATGTATACTGTAAAAACAAAATACAAGGTATAATACATGAATTAATATAAACTAAGAAGAACAAACAGGACCATCAGTAAAAGCCTTATTAAAGCTTGACAAATTGATGGTCACAAAGGCGTAAAATAACAAAAATATAATGCCGACAGAGCCAAGAAAAATCATACTGTTGGGAATAGTAATTCAATTTTTGAAATTGCTGATCTATTAAAAGATAGGTATAATTTGAGTTTTCTCTTGAATGAATTAAGAAAGTGAATTTGTAGCAATGAGGAGGGGAAAGGAATTCCAAAGTCCAAACAAAAACCTACTTATTGTGATCACCTTCAAGTGCCTATGATTAATGATTAGTTTTCAGTTATGAACAGGTATCCTTGAAGCACTTGCAGGCTAGGGTGTCTTCTTCGATTTGAGCACTGGACACTGGTCTTACACAATAACCAGTGGATTATGATCAGCTTCTCGAGGGCCTACCACAATGATTAGTTTACAGTTATGAACAGGTATTCTCGGAGGCTTTCAGGCCGAGGTGTCTTCGATTTCACAGGGCAATGGACAGGGGCCTTATGGGATAACCTGCAGATTACAATCATCTTCCAGCACCTATGATAATAACATTGAACTGGGATAATGCAGTAAGATGATACGATGATGCCTGGGTAAGCTGGCTAGCTGGCTATGGCCTGAGAATGGTGTAGTATTGTCTGACCAGCAGTGCAATTCAAAAAAAATATATAAAAAATCTTGTTAGTTTGTAAGACCTTTTCTATAGATTTTCCAAAGAATAGAAAGATTCCACCACATCAGGACTGGTTGTTTTTTAGTTATAAGTATTTTCTCCAGAGAGTTTTTGAGGTTACAAGAGTTATTTTTAAGATTTTCCAGAGCTTAAATTACTGCACAAAAATCTGGGGGAAAAAAATACAAGGAAGAAGTAACACAGCTCTGGTAATCTTAAAAAGAACTTTAAAAAAAACAAAAGAATATAGGAAAATTCGCAAAAACGCAAACAACCACTCAATGTTATAAACTACATGCCAAGCGAGCAGTTGTTAAAACTGAAAGTTCTGTCTTGAGTGCACACTGGGCATACATATAGCATGCGTTCAAAATTGTGCCTTCGGTCCATACATATACGACTGACCCGGAAGTTCCAGAACCTCAACGTGATTGGCGAGGTCAATCATATTAAAGAACAAGCTGGAGAAACCTCGAAGTTAATTACGTCTGCACAGCACATAACTTTCTAGCGGGGATTAAAACTCGCCTTCAAGTAAACTTTACATTTAAAAAACCATGAGTGTCTTTATCTACTAGCTTGATTCTACATGTAAGTCTAAAACCACAAGCTAAACTTAAAGTTTACGACCTGTCAAATATGTAGCTCATACAATTGTACAAGTAGTTTGTGGGCAAACTGGACAACGTGTTCATGAAATGTTCATGAGATGAAAGGTCAAGCACACTCATCGATGTGGGGACTTACATGTATACGCAATTAATGGAGGACATTCATTGTCCTCCAAATAGGGCGTTCTCCTTGATTGTAAGCATCACCTGCACAGTTTGTTCATTTTTTATCCCCATCCAGTCCCTCAAGATGTCTTGAAATTTTAATTACATTTGCTGGTGCCTCGCTTCCAAGATAATGCCTACATGTACATGTATGCATGCAGTATGAGGTCACACAGGTCAGTTACTGCACTAATGATAATATCGTCTGTCGAGAGTAAGAAGGGGGTTAACTCCTGTACTTTCAAGTGTACCTATCACCTAAAAAGATCATTTGTATACAGATACACTGTAGAAAGTATAAAATCAACCTCAAAGAACTTTATCAGGCTTTCTATGCATGTACATGTACATGTAGGTCAACAGTTACGAAGTACATGTACATGTATGAAGGAAATAAAAAATAACAGAGGTGCACAGGTGGAACCCAACTCCGAGCTGGGTGCCGCACGAGCCCTTACAATGTATCTTGGCGAGCATGTACTGGTGAGTCCAGTAGTCTACTCATGAGTCACTTTTACGCCTGTAGAGAGTGTTACAATTAAACTTTCAATACCTCTTTGTAGAAGTAATATTTGACGCCCATACGTTGAATAGTATAACGACATCAGGGCATAAATTAATCGACGGCCATCGACGGCCAGGCCGTCGATGCCCCTATAACTGGCCGAGATGCCCTCCAAAAAAATGATCAATTCACGGCCAAAGAGGCCGTGCCCCTTTTTTTCAAACTGGCCGTCGTGCCCTTTTCCGTGATTGATAATATGCTCTACATATAAAGTACAAATATGTCAGATTTGTTTCATCTCGAAGTCTATAAAATCCGCGCAAACATGCGCTCGCTACATCGACTCACACCACTGATATTTCAGCTTGGCAAGCTGTAGAAGCGAGCACGAGAGCTAGCTACAATGTAGCACGAGAGAGGTACCTAGATGTAGCTATTGTGTGTGTGTATGTACATGTACATGTACATGTGTCAGATGTGTTTACAACGAGAAAGGGCGCACTGGTATGTTTACACCCCCCGTTTTTTTTTTTTCTTCTTTTTGTTTTTTTTTTTCTTCTTTTTTTTTTTTTTTTTTTTTTTTTGGTTGTTGTTGTTGACAATACGCGATATCGTGCATACTAGGGCTGCTCGATATGGCGTACTGGGTTATTCGATTATCGTCAGCTGTCAATATCGCCTATATAACGTCACCACCCAAAACAGTACATTTCCAGTCACCTAAAATATAGCACAACTAGAAACGGTTACCCACCCAGTCACAGACCATCACGATTCAAAAATAAATATCACATTGTATTAAACTGATTTTGAAAATTCTGATTAATAGGAAAATAGAATTATATTTTTTCGAAAGACAACGAGATCTTTTTCATCGCTCGAAAAATGTGGTGGGGCGCAAGGAAGATTCAAACTTCGCGGTACAGACTCATGAATAATAAATACCTTCGTCACCTAGATGATACTCAGGGCTGCTTGTTGAATATTCATGACTTTCGCCCTCTGCTGTCAAAAACATTATAATTTCTCATATTGGCTTTCCGTTCCGGAGTACGTCTTTATGTCGAAACTCCTCGAAAGTCATTATTTCTGGGAGTTGTTTTGGGTAACAATAGTATGATTTTCAAAAGTAAGGAATTGCTTTATGGTATTTTTGTTTTTTAGGTGTATTTTTGTTGCTTCAAAGCTTAGTTTGATCCAATCTCGTTCAGTATATTTGTACCTGTGCCTGCACAAAGCACAGCCTGTATTCGGGGTGCAAGGAAAATTCAAACTTCGCGGTACAGACTCATGAATAATAAATACCTTCGTCATCGAGATAATCAGGGCTGCTTGTTGAATATTCATGAGTTTGCCTTCTGATGTCAAAAACATTTCTCATATTGGCTTTCCGTTCCGGAGTACGTCTTTATGTCGAAACTCCTTGAAAGTCATTATTTCTGGGAGTTGTTTTGGGTAACAATAGTATGATTTTCAAAAGCAAATAATTGCTTTACGGTAATTCTTTTTTTTTAGGGGTATTTTTGTTGTTTTAAAGCTTAGTTTGATCCAATCTCGTTCAGTATTTGTACCTGTGCCTGCACGAAGCACAACCTGTATTCGCCCCCTAGTCGTGCTAGTGGACTACATCGCGACTTTGCTTGCGTCTTTTTCTTTGTCAAAATATTTCACTGATCCTCCACGATATCTTTCATGCTTTTTTAATGACATTTTATTCCCCTAATCATTCTAAAACCCGTTAGTTTATACATGTTGTTGTTGTTTTTTTCTTTCTATCAAATCATAACAAAACCGGATGCATTATACATTGATATTTTGACTGAACTTAAACATTAATTACGGTAAAACAAATATACAACCAAAAAAAAAACCAAAAAAAATCAGAAAGTACATTTTCATAAACTGTTTAGAAAATAATTATTTTTTCATACATGTATACTTCATCAAAGAATACTCTGTAGATCTTCCGAGAGAAAAATTTTGTCTATTCTCCCATTCCTCCTCGAGATAAAAAAAAAGAAAAAGAGTAAAACTAAAGTCACACAAACATATGTACCCCGTTATCAGAGAGGGGGGTGGTAGGGGGAACAGTGCCCCCCCACTTTTCCAAATACCCCCAAAGTGCCCTATTTATTTCTGAAAAATATGCCCCCTTTATCTTTCATAAGTGCCCTTTTTTACTAAAATTTTCCTTGTCCTTTCTAATAAGTGCCCTTCGCCCTTCCCCCCTTTTTTTCTCCTTCTGATAAGTGCCCCTTTCCAGATCTGATAAATGCCTAATTATCTAAGCGCCCTTTTCCCTTCGATAAGTACCACTTTTCAAAGCTGATAATTTCCTACTTTTCTCTCTAATATGTGCCCTTTCTCCTTTGATTAAGTGCATTTTTACTTCTGATATGTGCCCATTTTCTGATAAACGACAGTAAGCACTTTCCAGAGCCACAATAAAAATTAGTTAGATGATGCATGTAGGGTAATACCAATATCACAAAATGGTCCCTTTTTCAGATTTATGTTCACCCTTTGGAGGTGCCCCTTGTTCACCCCCAAAAAAGTGCCCTTTTTTGCTGGTGCCCCCCCCCCTTTAAAAGACGCTCTGCCGCCCCTGCCCATTATACATACTCCCACACACCCTCATCCACACACCCATGCACACAAAAATATGCATACGATATACACACACACACACACACACACACACACACACACATATAAATGATATGAATAGATGCTCATAGAACATAAAATATTGATTTAAAAATCAGAGCAAATAAACAAGGATAAAAGTTAAGGCTGAATTGTTAGTTAAAATGTGAGAATGATCTGTATGTGATATTGAAGCTGCACTTGGGGTGTTGTGCTGCTACCGTGCTAGTTCTGCAGGTCAACTGTTACAGTACATCCTCATCATTCTGTTCAATAAATTGCATTTAGATTATTGCATTTAGATTATAAAATTATTCTGTTTAGTGCACCTACATGTATGAGGATCATATTTTTAAAAAAACAGTCACAATAATAAAGTAATTGAAAGTCAAGTGGCAATTCTACTAGTACATGTAATACTAGACTTGTCTTGTGTAATGGGACATTGAACACGCACATTTTAATATAATTACACACATCTAAAAAAAAATGTATGCAGAAAAAAATTTGGCCTTCGATGCCCTTTTTATAAAATGATTTTGGCCTTGGTGCCCTTTGTAGTGGCCTTGGTGCCCTTAAAATTATGAAGCATTTAAGGCCAAGTGGCCTTGCCCTTAAAATGACGAAATTTAAGGCCTGCGACATGGAACCTCTAACATGCAGAGGAAAATATTTGTTGGTGACTGGTATCCTTTTAAATCAACAAAGAGTTAACGTTCTTCTGGCTCTCAACAGATGATATCGTCAATTGAGAGCCAGAAGGGCGTTAACTCAGATCCTTTTCGTTACCAAGAGTTGAAGAGTTGAGTACTTGTCACGTAAAGTTTGCATTGTGAAAGTAACTGGAATCAATTCTATTTGGCAGTTACAAGTCAAATGGTGCTGCGACATTTGCTACATATATGTATATGGCTCCAACAGCTTCAGGCTTTACAGTAGTTCAACAAAGATATACAATGTACATGTAGGGTTGGAGACAGGGTTGTAACTAAGTGGGTTTTAGGTTAGGTTTTATAGGTTTGGCTTAAGTCAGGGTTCGGGTTTAAAAGCATACAATGTACTTGAGATAACAGTTTTTGGTTCAGGGTTGAAATTAGGAGTTTGGTTTGGTAATAATACTTATTGAATGGCCTTGAGTGGGATACAAAGGTACATATCGCACGAGTTATGAGCATATTTCATGAGTCGGCACGACGAGTGAAATATTTTCAAAGCTAGTGCGATATACATGTACATGTTTGTACCTCTGTGTCCCATGAAAGAAAAGTCATTCAATATTATTATTATCGGTTGTATGAAACCAAGTACATCATTTTCACCTAAATTACATCCAAGTTATGTTAATTTGGACATTACAAAAACAGAGAGACATGTACGTAAATTATGTCCCTACCCATGCATTTTACAAGGGCTGCGCGCATACACAGGGTTCTTGCTAATTTTTCTGATAGCAGGTAATTTATCATTCACAGGCGGTTACTCCAAAAAAGCAACAGGGGTCTGGGGGCAGTGAAGCCCCCAGCGGGGTCCAGGGGCAGCGCCCCTAGCTTTTGCAAGAATTGATAAGGTAAAATCGTCCATTCTTCCAATCTTCCAGACCCTACATGTACAAGGAAATTACTTCTTTTAAATAAAGAACAAGGCAACACTAAACAGGTTTAAAATGCCAGCTCAGATGACATTGGTGTTATTTTATTTAAAATCCATGTTGTTCAGAAAGTGAATGCATGATTTTTTTTTTATATCTGCAGCTATTCTTGATATCCTACAGTCATATGATTTGCACAAGTGAATGAACATAATGAACTCTCATGATTATGATCAAATTTACCACACTGCAGCGTTACAAAAAGGCTAGGATTACCGTAAATAACGTATAAACCGCTGTCGTTAAATTAAACGCACCCCCAACTTTCGACCCCCTGATCAAAAAAATAAATTTAAAAAAATCATGATAAATTCAAGTCATGTTCTTATCAAAATGGCAAAATCTAGAGGCAAAAG
Organism: Heliocidaris tuberculata; assembly: GCA_025618425.1. Taxonomy (NCBI): domain Eukaryota; kingdom Metazoa; phylum Echinodermata; class Echinoidea; order Camarodonta; family Echinometridae; genus Heliocidaris; species Heliocidaris tuberculata. Next base: position 39,547,290 of record CM046842.1, on the reverse strand, counting down.
CATAAAGAAATGATTTAGAAAAGTGTAAAACAAAATTGTACTTTAATTGGTTGTTTCCTGTTTTTTAACTCATTTTCAAAGTCGTTGAACTCTTCGAATCTGAGTCCTTGACCAAAATAAGGCTTGCTCCAAAGACGTGACAAGCCCTTATCAAAGTACAGATACGGTACAGATTCGTGATCGTATCTTAATCACTATCAAAGTGAAAGAAAACATCACAAAACACACATTAACAATACAGATAAAGGCAAACTGATACCTTGCTTAAGAAAATATTTCTAGATAAATCCAAGAACTATCACAGAAGTTTCATGTTTGAAGAGCTATGGCGCAAGGTTTTTCAACAAAATAATCGATCCCAAAACATTTGAAGTTTCCCTCATTTCATACCCATGCAGAGGTAGGTTTGCTCCCCTGCTCCAGCGGCCCAGCAAGTTTGCAAGTTCTGCTAAAATGAGAGAAACGTCTCTGCACATAGCTATTGCATAAATTAATTTGCATACTAGCTCAACCAATGCGCATTGGTTGAGCTAGTATGCAAATTAATTTATGCAGAAGCCATGTGCAGAGACTATTCTCTCATTTTAGCAGAATGTGCAAACTCTCTGGGCCGCTGGAGCAGGGGGAGCGAACCTGTGGAGCGAACCTACCTCTGCATGGGTATGAAATGGGGGAAACTTCATACGTTTTGGGATCGATTATTTTGTTGAAAAACCTTGCGCCATAATCTCTTCAAACATGAAACTTCTGTGATAGTTCTTGGATTTAGCTAGGAATATTTTCTAAAGCAAGGTATCAGTTTGCCTTTATCTGTATTGTTATTGTGTGTTTTGTGATGTTTTCTTTCATTTTGATGGTGATTAATAATACGATCACAAATCTTTACTTTGACAAGCGTTACGTCTCGAAGCCTTGCTTGGTCCAGTGATAACTCCTTGCTTGGTCAATGGACTTGAATTTTGGGTAGCCCTCATTGAGAGTAAAGCTGCCACCGTGGTTTAATTGTGCCGGGTTTGTGTCACGGCATGAACCTGTTTCTGGGTTGTATGTATACGCAAGTTAGGCTTTTGATTTTAACATCAAAATTAATTTGTAAAAATACATGTATGTCGTAGCATTTAGACTTACAAAACAGTAAATGAATTCTCTTTGATCATATAAACAGGACCTTAGCCCCCTAGATTATTGTCAGTTTTGGTGATATATGACTCTTCATTTGTTTTGGGCTTTTTTAAGCCCAGCATCGTGTATTACCCGCAACCCCGACTTAATATGCTTATTCCGCACGCGCGCTAGCGCGCTAGCCCTCGTCGAGTCAGTTTAGTTTTGTTTCTTCTTGCTTTCTCGATCTCTCGCTCATTGGCTGTGTTTAGAGCTGTTTCTTCCCGTTTCTTTACGACCGCTTTCACAACACTGCTGTGAAGCTTGTGTAAACTGAAATTTGAGATAGCGACTTGTTGAATTGAATCGAGACTGATTTTATATAATATATATATATATATATTTTTTTTTTTTTTTTTGTGAGGCCACAGCCGGTTACGATCGGCGTTACAGCCGGAAAAAATAGCCGGTTACCGGCTATTAACAAGAACCCTGATACATCCACTGTCTTAGCCTATGCGTATTCCCTTTTCCATGCGGTCGCGGCGCGTGCACCCCAAACCATGGGAATGATGGGATATTGAAAAATTATTGCACGCTAATCCGCGTACTCCTTCCCAAACCTTGACATACCAGTATATGAAAAATTACTTCACGGTCATCCGGGTACTTCTGCGCAAACCATGAGATACACTGATTTTACTAGTAGGCTGAAAATCCTTCATAAAAATAATAATATAGGATATTCACTGCAGAGCATTTGTTAGCATCTAGCATGTGCCGTACAACTGTAGAGGATATCAGGTCCAAGCATGTACATGTACATTGTCCATGTACATGTAATGGACATCAAAATAACAAATAAATTGAATAACTGTACAAAGATTTAAAAAAATGATTTTAAAAAATCTCCTGTACTGTACATGTACATGTACATGTATGTACTTGTGAAACATTAGAACTATTCCTCTTGTATCGAACAGTGCACACTTCATGTACTCTGGCCCTCATTTATTATCCGGTACATCAATCAATTCATTGGCAGCTTTCACATACAAATGTGCTGTACATGATTCCTAGGAATAATTTCTGTACACTACACCTGTACACAAGATACATGTATGTAATATACAGTATAGCAGTAGCCAGTAATTTTGTGGAATTAAAGCCTAAAAGTTCAAATTTAAATCTACAAACATGTACATGTAATAATATAATAATAATAACATAATAATAATATACATGTATAGCGCATATCACGCTATGATGTAAAGTCCCTATCCAAAGAGTTTGGATATTAATGTAAGGTTACATGTTCTGATATGTACATTTAAAAAGTTTTACCATATTTGGATTGTAAATAACACTGTATTTGGTTTCAGAAATTAACAAAAATTAAAAGTTTACAGTTTTTAGGATATTTTTTTAATTTATGTGGTTAGGGTTATGGTTAGGGTAAACCCTAACCCTAACCCAATGTACCCCAAAATAAATCATCAAAAATAGTCAAACAATTATAGACTACACTGTAGTTGGACAGTGCCATTGTCATTAACAAACTTTTAGTCATTCATCCATGTAATCAATACTCACGAACTTTACCTGACTAAACATCATTTTTGTCATTTTACTTCCCGATTTGTAGATCAAGGGTTTACCAAATAATGACAAGATTTACAACAGGCACCAGTACATGTACACAGTGCAGCTACAAAAAGTGCATTTTACATCCTTTCAGTAAACTTTAAATTGACCACCCATAAAATACCAGGGCTGTCAACTTTGGGGAACTGCTTGGAGGGAGATTCGTGATTTTTTTTCTCTCGCCTGCCCTCCAATTTTTGGGGTCTCTTTTGAAGTCCAAAAATCTCTGACAAGCAAAAAAAAAAAAATTTTTAATTAAAAAAAAAAAAAAAAAAAAGTCCTCAGCATTTTGGGGTCTTTTTTGAAGTCCAAAAATCTCTGACAAGCTATCATTTTACACGTTTGGAGGGAGGTTTTTTCATAAAGCGGGAGAGCGGGAGGAAGAGCGTTGTGGCGGGAGTCTCCCGCTTTGACGCTGGAAGGACGGTGGGAGAATTAGCGTCGTGGCGCGAGACTCCCTCCAAATGCGGGAGGGTTGACAGCCCTGTAAAATACGTTGGTGGTTTCGCGATGTATGCGCATCTACATGTAGGCTTAGGGTGCTTTTATGCTCCCATTCTTCAGGCCAGAATGAGCCTTTTGTTACGCCTTTAGTTCAAAACACGGTCGCGTCCACAGTCATTTTCGTATAATCACCGATTTGAAACGCTCACAAACAGGGTGCGTTTTGAATCGGGTTTCTCCAAAAACACGGCTTCTCGGGAAGCATAAACACAATCATTTGTCAACGCGTTTAATGTACATGTATATGATGTCATATTAGTAGAATGCACAGTGACGTCTCAAAACCAGCTGCACAGCCCGAATTCCCCTGGAGAAAAGAAGTATACTGCGTTTTAGATGAGCCTTTCAAAACGCTCATTCTGCCTTCACAAAGTAAGTATAAACGCACCCTTAGAGATACATGTACATGTATGTTGGCTGGCAAAAACCAATTGACATTGAATTGTGATGTCAGGAAGGAACAGAATACTAGTACTAATTCAAATTTGGGTATACATGTAAAGTCTATAAAATAATTGTATTTTAGCCTACATGTGCATGTAGACCTGGTGCATTGTGATTCAGAGATTTTTCGCATTTTCTTTCCTTTGAGCTACATGTATAGTGCAACATATGCCTAAAGGTATGAGATCATGTTTAAACTTTTCAACTCAATTCAAGCGATAAAAGTAAACCTACTCAAAGTAATCTAGACTTTTAGGGACAAGTTTGTCTACCTAACTCTCATTAAAAAAATTCCCCCAAAAGGAGCCCTAAGTAAAATTGGGGGGGGGGGGGGGGGGCTACACTCTGAACTCTGACCTTTTTATTAATGACGTATGATATTTTTTTACTCAGTCATCTTAACAATTTAGGCAAATTGCTTTTTCAATTTACAGGCATCAGGTAAGCAGTTTGTTGCACCCTGGAAAATATTTTTTGAGGTGTACATCACAAGTTTACCCTGGGTGAAATTTTCAAGATTTTTTTCAAAACAGTCACCCTCGTAAATTCGTTACCTGGGGCTTTTTCAGTAATTATGGGGGCAAATTCCCCCTCTGCCCATGTATTTTGAGCCCTCTTCTAAACTTTGAGGGAACTTCACAATCCTTCAACTATTTTCAAGAACGATGTCAAAATGTTTTATTGCTTTTAAGTTTTTGTAAGCCTTTATTTTTGTGTTACCTTTTGCTGGTATTTAAACCAGATGTGTGTCACCTGTGATAATGTACGATAAGAGATGAACCGTAAATCTATAATTAACTGAGGATACTGATAGGTTTTTAGTGAATTAAAACATGATATGGGTATGACTTTTGTTATGGTACAACAAAACAAATGTAAGCATACAACAGTGCATAACAGGACAAGGACATACAAAAATACACTTCACGATAAGCAGGTAGTGTAAAAGAAAGAAAATATAAAGAAAGAGAGAGAAAAAAAAATGTGTAAAAATGGAGGTAAAAATCTATGTTTAAAAAAATCGACAAACTTTTGTGTTACTTTTGCTGGTATTTACATGTAAAACCAGATGTGTGTCACTCACCTGTAACATGACAAGAGATGAAAAGTAATGTCTGAAAATATTGATAGGTTTTTAGTGAAGTAATAACTTGATATGGATATGATTTTTGTTACAGGTACAACACAATACCTGTCAAGGACACAGGTAACGATAAGCAGGTACTAGTGTAAGAAAAAAAAAATTAAATATTTAGGGAAAAAGGTGTTTTAGCCCTTTTGAGACAATTGACCACATTTTGTGGTTGGGCTCAATAACTTTTAATTCAGACTAAGAGCCCTAAAAATTATACCAGATGCACAAGCAGAAAGAGCAACTATTTCTGCACACACTGTCCATTTTAAATGCATGACCATATTGTGATTTTAAAAGACGATAATAAGATTTAAAATCCTGACATTGGCAACACGTTGAGAGGTTCAAAATCGTTTTTTATCAAAATTGGCAATTTTTTCAACTTTTCGACAAAATTCCTAACCTGTTTTCAGATATTACACCTTACAGTATTAGAACCATGTAGCATGAAGAGAAAAATATCGTTGCCAATTTGAAGGAAAAAATGGGATCAATTTACAATGTAGCCCTTATATAATTCCTGTCCTGAAAGGGTCAAAAGATATAAAAATGAGAGATATTTTGCATTATAGTCAGACCTACTTTGAACCACTGTAATTATTTTGTAGATCTCATCCCCTTTGAATGGGAATTACAGAATTCAGTAGTCAATAAGTTATAAAAAACTTGAATGGAATCTTCATATCAAATTCCACAAACCAATTCAAGAAATTCTTTAAAAATTATCTCTTCCCTGAAAAGTGAAAAAACCCTTTTAATTTCTTTCCAGCTTTGTGCCTGTTTTGATTTAATTCTCATGTTTAATATGTACATACATGTACATGTACTATCACTATTGTAACCACCATTGTAAGAAGAGCATAATAATGTTACATGTAGTTATGAACTATCATTACATTCATACGGGACTTGTGGTTTAAGCATTTAAACGAAACAACTCACTAACAATGACAAGGGTTCACACAGGCCCGAAATAAAGACGCTTGTTGTTCTGAGACTACAAGTCGAGCGATCACAGTTTAATTATCAACAGAGAGGTCATCGTTATTAAACAACGAGTTTACTTAACGTAAAGTTTATTCTGTCCACATGGTCCATAACTATGAGGGAGGATCCCACGCTGCTTGTGGTTTCGGCGTTAACCGCAAGCTCACTTGTGGTTCTGGAACTACAAGTAAACTTAAAGTTTCGAAATTACGAGTCTGTTCGTACTGTCTGAAACTACAAGATGACTAGAAGAAAACTTAAAGTTTTGAAACTACAAGCGAAACTTCAAGTTTAGCTTTCTTCGTGTGAACCTGACTATTAGTATCATTACAGGACCAGGGAACCTGTTTCATAAAACTTGTTATCAATTTAACAACTGCCCCATTTCTATGACAAATTTGCTCTCAGCCAATCAGATACGAGGATTTCAGTACATGTAGCTTATTGTAACTTGATATTGATAACATGTTTTATGAAACGGGGGCCCCTGAAGAATACTGGACATCTGATGCATCGCAGAAGGGCATTAAATCTAAAGATACATGTACATGTACATGTGTTAATGCCTTCAGACTTGCTCTAACAAAGTGTTCCAGTATTGGCCTGCTTGCACGACCAAAAATATACACTGTAACTCTGTTTTATCACATATTTTTGGATTTACATAAAATCGTGAGTGACTGCATATTACACATATACACATGTACTCCAGTTGCACAAACCTACACAATGGCAAACAATAGCATCTGAAGTAAGTCATTGTTTACACAGAGGCTGACTGTGAAGCTTGTACAAATGAAAGGAATGCTTGAATGAGCAGGGTTTATTTCAGAGACGAAAAGGGGCAGCTTTAAAGTAGAACAATAGTAAGATTGTCACGGATTCAACAAGGAGTATTGGTTTTCATTCCATGAATAATGCAAGACAAGTTAGCTCAGTACTGCATATAAGATGGCCCTGTCACACCAAGGAGCTCCTTGGTCACACCAATGAGACCTCCACCAGGCAGAAAATAAACTGAACGAAAAATTGCATTCCACCAAATGGCCAAGAATCAATCAGTTTAAAACCAAGAAACAATTGAATCACAACACTGAATTTTTTACAATTAGCGAAAGTTTCTTGCTGTGAAAGTGGGTGTTGTTCAGCAATCGCAAAAAGTACATGCCGTGCATGTTTCTGGTTTTAAAATAATTAAATCTGACCAAAAAGGAAAATAAAAAACCCAAATAAATTAACCCCTTCCATGCCACCATATTTTTGAGCAATTGTCAAAAAATGAACTTTCAAGAGTGAAATATTAACTTTCAATGCATTTTTTTCTTGAGCAAACTGGGCAAAGATACATACTGCATAAGAATAAACATTTTATTGAAGGCACAGGTTTCTGTATTCATGAGAAAGAATTTTCAAGACATACATGTACATGTATGAGCCTAAACAAAATGTTCAACACTCAAATTTTTGGGCAGGACTTGCCACCCACGGAAGGGTAGGGGTTACACTTACAGCCTGTATGACAAATTGCCAAAGGGAAATTGCATGTATACATGTACATGTACACTACATTTATGTTTACACTGTACATGTACTGTAGGAGTACATGTACAGGTGTACATATTATTTTTATACTTGTATCAGGTTTGTAATCTCCACTTCAATCTTGCCTCTTTTTTTGTCTGATAATCCTAAAAGAAAACCAAATCTGTTTCTCTGATTGTTCTGTTCCCAATCAGGCCAACTTTTCCTGAGACTACAGTATGAAGAAAATTCCACTTTGACCAAAACAGGAGAACTACTGACTAACACTATTACACAGTTAGTGTTCTAAATGTACATGCTACAAGTGGACCAAAAGTATTAATTACGGTACAGGGGAAACTTCAAGATGTGATTATTTTGGAACCATGCAAAGTTTAACCTTCAATGTAACAATAGATGAGGACTCATCAACACAGCTCTATTCTCTTTTGTTACGACCAAAAAGAGATGCCCATTCATTCCGCAGCCTTCATTCTTCATAGCCGCTAGCCACTCACACATGCTTCACGGCAGAATAGGTTTCCTGTAAATCGAGGGTACAGGTACAGGTATATTGTAGCCCTAAATGTGTTCTTCGAAGAAAATAGAAATTTACAGATTTTTTTTTAAAATTCAGTACAAAGGGTAGGGGTACTCACAAGTGACATCATAAAGTTGCCAATTTGTGTTCGTCTCATTTTGCAACTTTAAAACTTGTAACTTTCGTAAATTTATCCTTTCTTAAAATCAGATTTTCCTCAAACTTTCCCTGATCTGTTTCTTTCATGTTTTTATTGTAAGCTGGTTTGATGCCATAATGAACTTCCCCCCTTTTTGTTAAACTTCCTCCAATGTTGTGATTTTTAAGAGTATATTTCAGCCTGGAAGCCCGAGTGAAAGTAGACTGACAGATTTGGTTCTGTCAGTGTCATCAAATATTGTTTGGCGAATAACAAAAAGGATAGGTAATACAGCTTTTCACTGTTTCGTCGAGAAAGCCAAATTCTTAAAGTAAAATTTTACATTTGGTCATTCACTGTTGATCATCAACAATGAAAAAAACAGTCACAGTATATATTAACACCTGTGAATATATACCATAAGGAGTAGGTATACAAGTATTACCGGTACAAGGTAAATAGAAATGTACAAACTACATTGTACATACATGTAGGCCAAATATTTTCATATCCCCAAAATAATTTAGGTCATAAAAATGGCCACGAAATAGAATTCAAGTCCAGTCTGGCCCGGCTATTACTGATTGCAACAGTGTTTTGTTGAAGAGCTAGACAGATTTTGGGACAGGTACAAGTACATGTAGTGTAATCCACCAAGGGAACCTAATCTGCCATCACATCAGGCTAGCTATACACAGACACATGTCTGAAGAAATGGATCTAGTCTCAAGAAATATGACCTTGGTCTGGTAGGTCCTACAATAGCAGGGACAGTTCCCCAACAATACCCTCATCTCATACTGATTGAAACTTGAAATTATGTCATGATGAAAGGATCATCTACTTGAGTGAAGGGCAGTGAAGTAGCCAACAGACCAAAGATCTGATCAAGGGATCTCTGTAGAGTACTGTCGATCATGAATGCTAAATCAGCATACAAAATACACAGATCTGTGCATTGTTCATATTAAATAACATGGAACCCCTCCTAATCATTTTTAGAAAATCTTGGACGAGAAATTTTACTTGGCCTTATAGTCCTGTTTGTTTGGGGCCCATGAGTGCATGCTGAAAATACCAGCATAAAATACAGTAGACAAAGGCCAATAATAAATATTATGCCGTGTTTTACATGCAGCAAAATCTCACTTTATAAATGCTTTCTCTACTTATTTGTGGTTCCAACTTCCAACAGATTCATTGAGTAAATTCTTACAATCTAATAGTCCTTCAAATAAGATGTAAAACCTCTAGAGGGCCTAAGTGCATAAAGCCCTCCCCCTGGCCCCATCCCCACCCCCTCCCAAAACTTCATTATCAAGTTTGCTTTCTTAGCAGTTTAGCACTCAGATAGAATCAGTGGCGCAAATCCATTTTGAAATTGGGGGGGGGGGGGGAGGGACATTCGCTTCCAAAATTCTCTGACAAGCACGGATAGAATAACAACCAATTAATACCAAGTGCTGACACAGTGTAGGTAATTGATAAGTAGAATTACCTACATGTATATGCATAACCAGCACCAGACTTTGACCGGGCAGACTGATATTTTCCTCTGCAATGAATAGGCCGTGATAAAGCAAGCAGACTATCAACGTTAAAGGGGACTACTTAGGAAAATTAATTTTGCTCTGTACACTGTACACTGTATGTAATGTATTGGGCTCCATGCCAGAATATCAGCTTCAAACAATTACTTCCGAAGTTTGGTACATGTATGAGGAGATTTTACAACTCTAGATACAAGAAATGAAGACTACATGTAAATATTCAGTTAATCATTGCCAGTACCTTTCAAGTTATGGATAGTCATGTACAAGTTATTTACAACGTGACGGTAGTAGATTGTATTTCAATTTCATCTGTTAAATGGCAGTTTCAATGATGTCACATTACCATGTTGGTCCATATCCGGAACCAATAAGTGTCTATCACATGTTTTGACTTTGGTTTACATGTTGCCAATAAGCCAGTTTGTAACACAATTTGCGCACACAATGTATATACATGTACATGTATGTGCAGATAAATATCCACTGTATCGAGTACGCTGTCATTTTGTATGCACCATGATGCGCATGTATGAGTTCAAATGTTAACCCTTTCATGACAGGAATTATTTAAAGGCGGAATTGATCACATTTTGTTCTTCAAATTGGCAACAATAATATTTTTCTTTTAGTGCTACATGGTTCTAACAAAATGCAATATCTTTGAAATAAATATACATGTACATATACATCTTTAGAAACTTAGTCGAAAATTTGAAAAAATTGCCAATTTTGATAAAAAAACAGTGATTCTGAACCTCTCAATGTGCTGCCAATTTAAGGATTTTGAAGCTTATTTTCTTTTTAAAATTACTGGCATCAGACGCAATATGGTCATGCAACAAAAATGGACACAGTGTGTGTAGAAATTTTTTCCTTTTCTACTCCTGCATCTGTTATATTTTTTAGAGCTCTGAATCAAAAGTTTATTGAGCCAAACCACAAAATATGGTCAATTGTCTTGAAAGGGTTAAAGAAGTAGCGCATCCACCAAAACAAATGAGGGTGCGCGTACAAATTGGGGTCATTTCAGGGTCATTTGTACCATGTATGTACTAATTACGAACTGGCTTTAATATTAGGATGTTTTTGTCTCTAAAACTTTGCAATTAAAGCTACATGTGCCTCTGTTATCCGTTTCAAATGTATCAAATTATTATATTTATGTATGCTATCTGTTAAACTGTAATTATGTTCGGCCCTGCTTGATTTAATTCACTGTACTGGGCTATATATGTTACATGTATATTGTATGTTCCTATTTACAAATCTAATAAAAACTTTAACAGTGCACATGAAATGCATATAATATACAATTTATCCTATATGAAAAATTAATATCCTCATCGTTTTATTTCATGTAACGTGCATTGGTTTTTCCTTGGGTCATAAAATACTGCATACAAAACCTCATTATGACATGTATTATCATCATTATGATTATTTCTGTATGTTCACTTTGTAGTGCTCTCCTACTGTACTTCAAAACTTTTCAAAACTCAAATCAATGCTCTTTCTATGCTAATAATAAACTTTTTATTTAGTTTCAGTTTCCATAGTCCTCTGAGAGTGTTTCACATAAAAATGTATTAAGTGTTTTTATGTACATAGTATGTACAATGCACATTGTAAATTCAATGGTGCTCAAAGTACTCCCAGTTTTCTGATGACTTAAAGTGATTGATTAACTTTGTGAAAAATTGTAAAATCAGCTCAAATGCCAGTGAATTGTGTGCAGTCCTCTAACTACATAATTAAGGATATGTGAAAGTACATACTATGAGAGAAAATGGAACCGGTTTACTATCCTAAAAAAGAGAAAATCGCGATCAATTGCTAGCGCAAGTCGCTCGGCTTCTTCGCTGCGCTGCAGTCACAAAAACCAAGCACCAGCGCTTGGCGATTTCAGAGCGGGTTTCCAGCCCGTACGGTATTCTGTGATAGAGCAAGGTATGCCAACCGTAAGAGTTCTTTAGGGTTCGGTGGTACTCTATCCCGACATCAATGTTCAGTCGTAAATATCTTGATATATAAACGCCCGATCAGCTTATAAAACTCAGGCGATTCCTGTCTGAGCTAAAGGTTTCCAATTATGATTACAGCATTAGTTGGAACAGTGATTTTTTTTTCAATCCTGGGCAAAGTTAATCAATGCCTTTAAAGGGATTCGGTAACTTTGTGGAGCCTTGATTTATCTGTCTTGTATAATGATGTTCAGAAGGATAAATAAATAGCCAGGCATACATGTAGAAAGGTTTTCAAATATATAATGCTATTATTAAAATATCTATGACTGAATACTCCCATTTACGAAAGCGTACATGTATGGCCATACGCTTTAGTCTAACACTGAGTCTATGGTGGGAATTGGGAAATGAGTCTGGCATTTCTGGTCACATGCATATGTTTACTTTTGTGAAGCACATGATGATTTTGAAGTGCTTTTTTTTTTCCTGGGCTTCATTTTTACACCATATTACATACATGTACACTGATAGCATAAACTATAAGGCCAGGCAGCTCAGATTTTACCAAATCACTTTAAAGGCAGTTCATCCCTTTTGCAGACTTGCACAAAATTCCGCTAAACTTTGCACAGGTTTAGTAGACATCCTGTAAATCTATACTGCCCGGGGTGGTCCACAAGGGGTTTTAACATACATGTATATATACAATGTAACAGGAATGGCTTTGAATTTTGAAATTACAAGTTTGAAAATTTGCAACTGGTTAAAAGTTCATGAATGATCATTTTCAATCAACATTACTTACAAAATTTTTAGTCATAAATTTGTTTGAAATGCTTCAGAATATGGCTTAGATTATACCAGAGAGCCTCTGAAAACCATGTAACTTCAAGGGCCTTCAAGCAGACACTGGATCCCACCTGCAAGGGACTTTTGTGCTTCATACACATCAGTTTATAATGTACTCCTTCCCAGTTGCGATTTTACATGTTTGAATTTTTGTTTGTGGACCACCCTGTACTGCCTACATGTATGAAAGTTCAAGGTCACAAGTTCTAAAACTTATAACTGTAATAAATGAAAATCTAATTTATTTTTGTAAAATGGGGTGACTATTTCGGGACAGGCTCCCAGACTAAAACTTTGTCTATAGGGCATCTACATGTAACTATATACATGTAGCTACATGTAAATTTATCTAGAGCTCAAAATAACCTTGATACATGTACTTGATGGGGTAATCCCTTTAATTTGGCAGCTCACACAGAGAGCTATAATGGAATGGTATGCATGTAATGTACATGTACAATTGTACATGCACTCACACTTATGCGAGGTTATTGGAGAAAACCTCGCACTCTGTACAGGTCTTCATACTGTGAGCAATTGCCTGCCATAGGCAAGTGTGTGATATCTTGCCCACATGTGTGCAGGAGGGGAGCAAGATCACGGACCAAAAACAGCCTGAAAATTTCACTTTTATATGATAAAGATCCTATCAAAGGATATGGCATGAAATTAGATATTCTATCATTCTAAAATGTAGAAGGAAGTATTTTCTCAAAATTTAGCCAATTAGATTCAGGCCTAATTATATTGGTGTTTTTACCTCTTCAACTTAGAGGTCGTGACAGGCCAAAATTGACAGAGGCCCACATAGTGATGGTCTCATGAGTGGTGGTATACATGTACATGTATGTACATGTTAATGTATGATGGGGGGACCTACATGTACATTGTAAAGCTACGCACTTTGTTTCCAGCGGCTAAAAAGTCACCTTTTCAATGATTTATATGCAAATTTCTTTTATATATCTTGGTTCTACATGTACATACTCTTAAATTAAATTCCTGAACAAATTACGACGGGCAAATATCAATAACATTAATTTTCAAGTCGATGTCGATACCCATGTCGAATTTGGTCGAAAAAATGAAAGGGTCCTAAAGCTACGCACACGTAATAAATAATAAATCAATGCAAATCTTGATTTTTAAGCTGAATTACGTGAATTTTTTGACAACAAAACTTTTTCAACAATGCATTATTGAGTCACAAATGTTGCATCAATGTCAATGACAGTGGCTTCCAGACTAGACCAAAAAATACTGTCTTTCGTTCATTAGCCTCTTAATTTTGACAGGGTCGGCCATTCACTTAGAGACAGAAACGCTCCTATCACTCTGCTGTGCAAACTGACTGAGAGCCGACGATCAGTCGGCATGTAGTTGTTAAAATGTGAATATTACGATTTTTAAAATATTTGTGTAAATTAAATAGATTAGGCCTAGGCTCTATACTTAAACGAACATGTTCAACTTACCAATTTGACTGTTTTATTCCTTTTAATGCTCCTTTTTCAGGTAATTCAGGGTCCAAGTTGTTCTTGGTTTGAAAATGTTACGCTGCATTCAAACTGTTTCCACTGCGCAGGAATGAAGATGACATCATAGCCGTTCTAGTCTACGTACAAGGGAAAATTATTATGAAGGGAAAAAATTAATGTGTGCGAGTACGTAATGAATTCATCACATTTTTTCCTTCATAATAATTTTCCCTTGTACGTAGACTAGAACGGCTAGATGTCATCTTCATTCCTGCGCAGTGGAAACAGTTTGAATGCAGCGTAAGATTTTCAAACCGAGAACAACTTAGACCCTGAATTACCTGAAAAAGGAGCATTAGAAGGAATAAAACAGTCAAATTGGTAAGTTGAACATGTTCGTTTAAGTATAGAGCCTAGGCCTAATCTATTTAATTTACACAAATATTTTTAAAAATCGTAATATTCACATTTTAACAACTACATGCCGACTGATCGTCGGCTCTCAATCAGTTTGCACAGCAGAGTGATAGGAGCGTTTCTGTCTCTAAGTGTATGGCCGACCCTGTCAAAATTAAGAGGCTAATGAACGAGAGACAGAATTTTCGGTCTACTTCGTACTTCCAGACCCCCCCCCCCCTTTCTCTCTCTCTCTCTCTCTCAATCAATCATTTTGTCAGGCTCTTCCTTGCTTTCTTCTTCTTCTTTTTCCCCCTCTCTCACCCCCTCTTCCATATTTTTTTTTTCTTTATAACTTACCCTCATCTACGGCTCGTATATACTGGCCATGTTGACCCTTTTCGCCATGGAGATTGAACCCGTATCCCTCGGCTCCGCGAGACAGCGAGCACAACCTCGGTTTACCCGGGGGATCCATTTTGCTTTTCGTTTTTTGCCTTCGCTTTCCACTTCTTCAATCACCTCCCCAGCAAAATCCTGGCACTGACACTACCTGTACTCCACCTGGCAATAATCCTGTAGTATTTCTCTCAAATGGGGTACGTCTGGTCTCCGCTTTTGCGAAAAGTTAATGGTGGAAAAAGTGGTAGAAATGTCGCGGACCGGTATTACTCCAAATGCAGAACGCAGCCCGACAGGTGCACAATACAGTCCCACATACACAAAATGAACGGAGCTATAACGCTCGCCAATCAATTATCATTGTACGTAACATAATGGGCGCACTGTGTATTGCAGTGCATGCAGGGCAATGTACAGAGCGGTCACATGACCTCGAAATCCAAACAAACTATTATGGGCGTATACTCTTTAGCATACCAACACACTGTAGTTAATGCGTGGAGATAGCGTTGAGTGAGTGATGTACTCATGTCAAAAAGAGAACGCCCTTTTTTACAAGTTGATGAATGAAAATAAAACAACTCTGGACCACTCTTCTAGACTAACCCACGTAAATAAACTTGACGAGTTATTCATATTCGCTCTGAATCATAAGATGAATAATTGGCCCAACTTAATTTTCACTAATTTCATTTTTGAAAGGACAATATGATAACTTTCAAAAGGCCTGCATGGGAATAAGGTCAATTTCACAAATCATCTATTGATGATGGATATTCGAGTCATCAACTGCAGAAAAGTAGGCCTACATGTAATTTGTTTGGGTTTTTTGTATGACTCAGATAAATTATACTTCATATTGTATAGTCACTCTTTATGATTCGGTTATATTTTTAGGAGACTTTTATGATTAAAAAGATGAGGCCTTGGCTTACGGTCATGGGCCCAAATCCAGGGAGGACAGGGGGACTTGCCCCCCCCCCCACCTTTTTGAAGATATGCCAATGTCCCCCCCCCCCCCCCACCTTTCTAACTAACCTTTTTTTTTTTTCTTTTTTTTCTTTTTTTTTTGCTTGTCCAGAGAATTTTGGAGGAATACTAGAACCAAAAAATGTGATAACCTTTTTTTTTTTTTTTTTTGGGGGGGGGGGGGGTTGTCAGAGAAAAATTTCAGACATTTCGGACAGGTACAAAAGTTAAATCATGTGGTGACCTCCCCCCCCCCCCCCTCCCGAATTTCAAAATGGATTTTGCACCACTGCTTACTGTATAAGAATGATATAAGACACATAATTTGCTTATAATAAAATATTTTTTTCGGAAGAAAATCATCCCTTACGAAGAAAAAAATCGAGTTCAATATGGACCAATGTTTAAAAAATGAGGCTGAATTTACCTCATACATTCTATTCTCCTTCTCATTTTTCCCCCCATTTTTTTTTCTTTCCTCAGTCTCAGGGTCTTCTTCTATCTCTTCTCCATTCTTTTCTTCAAGTTTTTTTTCTGTTTGTTTGTTAATTTGGGGTTGTTTTTTGTTGTTGTTGTTGTTTGTTTTTGTTTGTTTTTTTTTAGTTTTCGGTAGTTCTTGGATATAGGAATCAATTGATTATGAGTGTGAACAGAACCAAGTGGGCTGCCCCAATCCTCCTCCCCCCCAGAATTTCGAAATTGCCGATACTTTTGGGGCAACCACCACGGTATTCAGTGAGTTAATTCATGACTTTGCACCTTTCTTATATCTATATTTTGGGAACAAAACTGAATTTTCACTGTAACTCTCCTTTTTTTTTCTCACTGTTTTCGCTCGCTCGCAAAATTTAGAAACCGTTTGTGGA